>JAQIWG010009750.1:0-10414 GCA_034695025.1 Chamaedrilus cognettii
CTATAGCATGGAGGGAACACATTGAGTGTAGCCTATAGCATGGAGTGAACACATTGAGTGTAGCCTATAGCATGGAGTGAACACATTGAGTGTAGCCTATAGCATGGAGTGAACACATTGAGTGTAGCTTATAGCATGGAGTGAACACATTGAGTGTAGCCTATAGCATGGAGTGAACACATTGCGTGTAGCCTATAGCATGGAGTGAACACATTGAGTGTAGCCTATAGCATGGAGGGAACGCAATGAGTGTAGCCTATAGCATGGAGGGAACGCAATGAGTGCAGCCTATAGCATGGAGGGAACGCATTGAGTGTAGCCTATAGCATGGAGGGAACGCAATGAGTGCAGCCTATAGCATGGAGGGAACGCAATGAGTGTAGCCTATAGCATGGAGGGAACACATTGAGTGCAGTAGGCATCGAGAGAGGGCAATAGGTGTGAAGGCATGGAGGACTGTATAAGTGTAAGCGTGGAGGGAGTGAAGTGAATGTAGGCGTGGAGGAAGTGTAGGGGTGTAGATATAGAGTGAGTGCAGGAGTGTAGGCCTCGAACGAGTGCATTGCCAATGAGTTTAGGACGCAGTCCAGTCGACGTGTTCCTATTGGTCCTCGTTGTGTCTGTACTCAGTGGCTGTGTTACCATTGATCCTCGTTGTGTCTGCACTCAGTGGCCATGTTCCTATTGGTGCGTGTACAGTGGACGCGCCCCCCGAGGGAGGTTCGACCCAGCCGAACACGCCGCCGCCCACGGTGCCCAGCTCGTCCACTTCAGGCCTTCCCCCCCCGAGCACTCTGTCCTTGTCCACGACGCTTCAGCCCGGCCAGTCCGCGTTGCCCAGCACCGTCCTACCCACCATCGGCCGCCCGCTGCAGCCCAAGGGTGAGTCTCTCCAATTTCTCACCGTATTGCTACGTAATCGGCATTTTAACCTTGAAACATTTTTTAGAACATATATTTTAGAAAGCTTTTACTTTCTGTAATGTTTTTCATTCCTTGATTTGTTTAGAAAAATGAAAAAAAATTGATAATTTTACAAATTTGTAAATTGCAACAAAAAATATGCAATCATCTCAGCATGCGGTTAAAAATACTTAAAATATAGATGCAATTAAACGGAAATTAAGAATTCTTTGGTTATTTCATCAGACCCAACGGCATGTGTCTCAAATCGCCGATACCAAGGATCAGACGAGTTCATTTCAGGAGCGTCTTAGTCAAATGTAAAAGCTACATGTAATAACTATTCGTAATACTAGTAGAACAGTCTTAAACTGGTGGTGGAATATCTGTGCCATTCTGCTACTACACACCTTCCAAACTACAAATCCTCCCTCCCCGCTGCTGTGCCGCAGTGATCGCGTAGCTGATACGTCTACTGATCACTCTGTCTGACAGCGTGTGCTGCTGTGATCACAGTGACGACATTGCTGATACGTCCACTGATCACTCCGTGTGACAGCGTGTGCTGTGTGCCGCAGTGACGACGTCGCTGACGTCGAGCGGCCTGGTCGGGGTCGTGTTTGCCATCGTCATCATGACCCTCGCCGTCGTCTTTGTTCTGCTCGTCGTGCTCAAGCGCCGCGGCACACTGCCCTCCTTCGACTCGCCCGGCGGCATCGACAACCCTGTCTTTGGCGCGGCGGCGGCCCCGTCGGGGGGAAAGGGGGGCTCTCCCCTCGACCAGGTGCGCTTCAGCGGCGAGGCCAGCGCATAGCGCCCTAACTAGCTGCAGCATGGGATGCAGGGACAAACATTGTATATTAGTGGACTCGGTGCTAACGCATATATAAGGGACACTGCTTGGATATTTGTAGGCTAGGGACTAACCTAAGGATAAAGATATAAGGGACGCTGCTTAGTTATTAGTGTGCTAGGGACGAACGTATACTGTAAGGGACATGCTTCGTTACTAGCAGCGTGCAACAGCCTACGTTGTGTCACACTGTACAAATTCGTCCACTATATCTTCAGCAAAAAAAATCGCGAAAAATCAAATTGTTATGGGACTAGAATTTCTTTCGGGATTGACATTGAAATTATCTGAATCCAATTCGTTCAATTATGAAAGCTTTCAGCGCCCGCTGACTGGAGATAACTATTTCACTCGGCCTGGGTCCTTGTTCTTGATTCGCCTCAGCCTTGGTCGCTATCTCGGCCTGGGTGGGCTAGGGATGATGCTAATTTTGTGGGAGGGCGTTCCCGGTATGGTCGTCGGACTATGAAACGGAGGAAATTTTTTAAATAAAATTTACGATAACCCTGTCAGTCCAGATCTGTCATTTTTTCCTTTCAAGCGGTTCACGAGCCGTCTATCTATTAAAATACATGTAGCTCTTAATTACCAAGACCGTCTAATCTGCGACCATGCAGCGTCACCTCTCCCTGCTGCCTTCAAAGGTAGCGTATAACATCCAGCAGAATCTGCGCACTCTAGGAGGGCCTGAACTCCGCTGAAGTCCAGGATTCAAGTGAGATAACAAACCTGAAAAGGTCGCAACTCCCCCATTGGAGCAAAGCCAGAGCATGGATGGCGGAGCACGCAGACGTGGTCTAACGTGTTGGGGTTGGCTAAAAAAACCAACAAAAAAAACATGCGGCGTAGTCTCTTGTATGCATTTAGTCACGCCATGTCATTTACTGATTGCTATGTATAATTATTGTCAATCTAAACTGCAGACGTTTGTTGAATGCATTACTGAACGAACTTCCAACTTGGAAGCAATGGCTGCTAATGTTAACGTATACCGACCGGTGTTATCTTAAGTAATACAAACATTTAAATCTACATTTTCAGCACAGCCACGGACATGATTACTAATCATTTGCAGATTTACAGTATTTATTTTATGGCATTCGTATTTAGGATTCTATAGAAGGCTACGCGTTATTTTAAACATATCGTTTCAATAAAAAATGAGATTTGTTTGTTTTTGTTGCCGATAACTTGCATCATGCCGCCGATGACTGATTTTATGCTGCCGACAGCCTATTTTATGCTGCCGACAGCCTATTTTATGCTGCCGACAGCCTATTTTATGCTGCCGTCAGCCTATTTTATGCTGCCGACGACTTGTTGATGCTTTCGACAGCTTATTTTATGCTGCCGACCGATTGTTTTATTCTATTGACAACTTCCTTATGCATGTAGTTGAAAAACGTTACTTGCCTTAAATGGTAGAAAGGCAAATTGAGGTCTGCAAGTTTGATAGGGAAGCGCGTAAACGGGAAACAGGCACTTAAAGCATAAGTTCTTTCAAAGAGAAAGCAAACCATGACCGGACATTTTTACCATACAAAGTGGGGGGGCTACTTGCCCCCAGCCTTCCTAAATTGCCCCCCAGCCCTTCGCCTTTTGCCCCCACTTTTTGCCCCCCTATTTTAGCCCCTGTTAAGTTGTTTCGGTGTATTTGTGCTATAGTCTACGTTCCCGAAATTTGAAAAACATCAGCTGTCAATCAGTTGGCTACTAAATTCAGGTAGAGTTCATTTGCGACGTGCAAGTAAGTACAAAGCTGTAAGCCCAATCCAGTGATGCAGTTTTTGAGATATTCGCGCATAAAAGTGCCCCTATCCAATAAAAATGCCCCCCCAGTGAAAAGTCGTCAAAAACTACCCTGAACCATGAATTGTCAGCAGCCGGCTCAATCCAGTCGAACCGTCAACACCAGCGGGCTCCTACGCCGCGTGGAGCTGCGTACAGCAGCGTACTGCGGTCCAATCGCGCTCCGTCCGGAGAAAGTTCTGCCACGAGTGTTGATTGGCACGCTTGCTAGCAGACGGCACGGAGCAGTGTGCGGTGCATGATTGCCTACAGCTGCACGGCGGCCGCGGCGGAGGCCTCTTAGCACGAGGGGCGGCAATGGGGCAGTGCGTCTCCCTGCTGTAAGCCTCTGCAGCCCACGCTCCCTCTAAAATTATACAGCAATTATACAGTTTACCCCCGCTGCTTGCACAGAAAAAACATTTGACCGCCCATGACCCGAGCAAGTAGGCCTATATAGTTAATTTGCCACCCCTGCCGTGAGCAAGTTAGTTACTTTGGTCAAGTAAATGTACTTTTTTGAGCTAAAGTTTTTTATGTTAAGCCCCCCCCCTGGGCCCCCTCCTCCATCCCCTTCACACCCCGGTCGTGCGTGTACAGAAGTGGAGAAAAGATTTATCTTTATTTGTTTGTCTTTTTGGGGATCCTGTGAAATGGTTCGGGTTATTGCTGTAGTTGGTTTGTTTGTTGGGGTGTGCTTGTTGCGGTGTTGTGCTGACGCCGAAGTAGAGTTGACGACTGGAGAATCACTCGCTGAGTGGTGGTAGAGCTGGTAGAGCTGGTAGAGCTGGTTGTTCACTCGCTGATGTCGTACCCGCCGTGAGCGGATGTGTGCTGAAGCTACGGGTTCACCCCGCTGGAAGACACGGTATAGGCTGGAGGTCTGAGCTGCTTGTCGGCGGCCGGTTAAGGTCACGAAGATTTGTTTTATTTAGGAAAGACTCAAACTCAGATTACAACAAAGCAAGCTTATTTTGAACTGAACACTTTATAGATAGGTTTTAAGCTGAATGCATCACTTTACAATGTCGATCACGGCCTAAAGAATCTTGCTGCCCAAGAATCCTGCGCAATGCTGTGCATGTCCTTTTATACAGTTTATCGTTGACTACCCACAGTTACAGTGCCTCTGGTGAGTTCATTATTGGTTGCCGCTTTTGACCGCTCACAGTACTAACACATACTGTATAACAATGTGGTTTCCCGGACCATGTTACATGAGTGTTGCACGAAAGGGAATATGTCAGGTCTCTACGCTGCGAATGAAATGCATAAATTTCGTGGAACCTTGCCACTCCTGCAAAATTTCCTGCCCTCTCGTTGAAGATCTGCTACAACGCTACGGGGCTGCGCGGCAGCCCGTAGGTCGGAGCGCCGTGCGCGGGTCGGGGGTCGCGGGCCTCAGTTACACCGGCGCGCCGCGCGGAGCAAGGAACCGCCTTGAACGCGTGGCCGACAACGAGAAGGAGGGGGTGGAGGGGTGAGCAGGGGGGCGCGCGGAGCGTGGAGCTTATTAATTTGTCAGTTTTCGATCGACGACGGGCCATGCCACGAAGGGAGCGCGCGGATCGTCGACAAGCCGCCGGGGCTCGTGGCTGCGCCGCGGCGAAGCACTGATGGGCACCTGAAGCCTCGCGGTACAATATGAGTCTACGTGTAGCCTAACTTGGCGCGGCAGAGCGGCGGAGTGGGGTGGAGGGCAGAGGGTGAAGACTTAGTCTGGTGGAGGGCAGAGGGGGTGGAGTGGGCGTGGGGCTTATGCTTGCAGGGCGGCATCTCGCAGCAGTCGCGGCCTGGAGACTGGAGAGGCATGCGGGGAGTGGGGGCAGAGGAAAGGTAGTTTGCAGCGCAGTCGTGTGTAGGGGAGCAAGATTATGCTGACCTGGCTGAAGGTTAAGCAAACGATGAGGGCGCGGCCGTGGATCATAAACACATGTACAACAACTGCGGCGGCAGGTGTGGAGGGAGGGTACAGATTGTGTAGGACTGGCGAGGGGAGAAACGAGAACAGATGGTAGAAGTAGGACATTGATAGGCCTATAGGACTGACGCGGACCATCCAAGGGGCCTCATTCGCGTACAATCCTTAAGATTTTCTTACATTAATTCCTACGTCAAATTTTAAAATTTGAATAAATAAAATTCATTGGCCGGCCGCTGTGACGTCATCATTCGGTTCGCATTGAAAACAATTTCATCATCGGAAACATCGCTACTGTCCAATAAAAATATAAGATTTTCCTATTATTCTCTTTAGACAATCTTAAGACTAAGATGTTCATAAGATCTCTTCCCCAGATGTGGTTCTGCCACACTTATTGATCTTTGATGTACATGTAGCCTACATGTACAAGAAGAAGAACGAGTGTCGATCTGTCCGGACTCCAGAGTTAGGATAATCTGTGCAACAGTAACAGGGTTTTCACGAGATTATTTGGGGGTATTTAAAATTACGAGTGTGTGTAGTGCGGGTGTCTCATGCAGAAAACGCTGGAGCAGGGGGAGGGGGGCAGAGACGGATATTTCTGAGATTTTTCTTGACAGTGCTTGTCGATTTTCGAGGCCTTTCTCGACAATATAGAAGAAATGGCGTTGGCCTCCTCGACGCGCAGCGAGCCTGTCTGGCATGATTATTGATTATTAATCATTGCTAATAATTGCTATTGATTACTAATCATTATTAATGATATTAATGATTACGTACTACTGATTATTATTGATTACTAATCATCACTAATCACTATTACTTATAAAAATGATTAGTAATGAATAGTAATGATTAGTAACGATTAGTAATGAATAGTCATGCCAATATCATTATAAAACTTTTCGTTTTAGCTGAGTTTTGTGACATTTTTGTCTGAAAGTTATGAACGTTTGAAATAATCTAAACTCTACCACACGCGTGCAAAAAAGCTATACATGTATGCTCTATTGTAACTTATGGAACATTGTAAAAATTGCAAAACTGCATTTTTTCAAGAAAAAGTTTAATAGTAACGACTTTAATAGTAAGATACAGTCAAGGATCAGACTAAGTCAAAAGTTCATGTCTTCAAAACATTGAACGAATTTAGACATTTCATGAATTTAACTAAACTTGACAAAAACATAGGCAATAGACGAATGTTGCTCTGTGTAACATTCTGTGGTGATAAAAAAACAAATTGCTTTATTTATCCATGACAAAGCCAGATCGTTCTCCCATTGTTATATCAAAAATATCGGATGAGTCTAATTTCAAAGGCGTGTAACTTTGGAACCGTTCAACAGAATTCTACCACATTCGACGGAAGAATTGCTATAGTAGATGCCTATTTATGTCCACAGAATACAGTGAGCCTATCTTTTAAAATCAATTGCAGCAGTTATGCATAAAAAATTCAGGGGCTTCCGCTTTTTTTCGCTTTTTTGGGCCCATAGCATTGAAAATTGTTTATTTTTATTCGTGGGAGGGTTAATTAGGTGTCAGAAAAGATGCAAGCAGGTGACAATGGTACGAAGGTATACTAACAAGCATGCAGATGACCAAAGCACAGTAGTCTTTGCTCCTTGTCAGCAACTCATACAGCTGATGTCCTTGGGCCTGTTTCTCAGAGTTTCCCTAACTTTAAGCCTCAACTTAGTCCTAGAAAAGATTTAAAAAAAATTAAATCCAACTGCCGAACGCCGTGACGTCATCGTTTGGTTTATTGTGAGTGGTGCCGTGGCGGTGCGGAGTTTGAAATAACTACGACAAAAATTTGCTTAAGATTTTCTTAAGAACTTCTTAAGACTAAAGTTGCTAAGATATTTCGAGAAACAGGCCCTTGGTTAGCAACTCACGATCAGGGTGAATTATTTTAAATTGGTTGAGTCGTTGATTTTTTCCTCCACGCATGGAGGAAAAAATCCACGCTTTAAGGAGAAAATATAACCTTTGAGAACATTCCTGAGCGTTCCCACAAACCTTAACCTCCGATAATAGATAGATAACCTCCAATTATTGCGACTGTCATCTTTTGTAATTTAATATAATGCACTACAAAGCGCTTATGGTGAAAGGTCATTCATGCCGAGCAACAATTAATGTAATCCATAGGTATAATACAACTCTCATTGTATCATCTGCCGATGATACCCCGGCATATACTCCGTTCCCCCACCCACCAATCCACCCGCCGCTCCCCCATTGGTCCAATACGACTCCCTATCTTGCACAAACACCCCCCTGGGGTGATGATACCCCACAAATCCATTCGCCGAACTACTCCCCCCGGATACGACTCCAAATCCTGCCGGAGCATTCAGAGCGCAGCTGGGTAGTGACATTGTGGAGCTGTACGCTCCCAGGGCGCCCCCTGTAGGGAGCCCCCCGCCGTCGACCACGTAGGGAGTCCGGTACGGGTAGGCGGGCCAGGGGAGGAAGGCCTCGCCGCCCGGCGGGGGGGCGAGGTGCGAGCCGCGGTGGATGGAGGCCGGGTCGAGGGGGAGGAGAGAGGGGTCGTGCCCGCCGCAGGAGGGGGACTGGAGGAGGGAGTTGCGCTGAGTGAGGACGCTGCGCTCGTTGCGCCGGAACTTGGCGCGACGGTTTTGAAACCAAACCTGAAAGTGTGACAGAAGATAATAAATTAATTACAATATTATCAATATAGCTCAAAGTTTATTATGCAATTGATGATTATGCAAAGTTCATTATGCAATTCTAATTTAATGTTATTACATAAAATGAACACTTAAGTAAGCAGTGACAACCCTGCAAATCGTGTAACAAGGAATTGATCTGCAGCGCTTATACCGGGAATGCATGTCCTTATTGAAGTTTATCTTTCATTTCTTTCTTGCTCAGTTTTCTTGCTATTTCTTGTTTTTCCCTTTTCTATTCCTTGCATTGCATAACTGCAAACTGTCCTTGCGGCGAATACAAGATCTTTAGCTGACCTATATTAAGCGGTTGTGTTCTAATGGTACAGTTACATTAGGTGTTTAAAGTCGGATTCTCAGGCTTCAAGCCATGTTCTCAACACGTGTATTTTCATTTTCATTGGACAGAGCCGTCTCTTCCGGTGTCACCGGCAAGCGTCGACGCTCGCGGGAACATCGATGTTTGGAAAACTGCAAAACGAAACTGCCAACGAAAATCATAGGCCTACAATAAAATACAGCGTATTCCACGTCTAACTGTGAAAAGTGAAAACAGAGGGGCAAGCTGTCTGTTCGTAGCCCGCACAGAACCGAACTGTGTCCGTTACATTACATCCTTAAACTGCCAAGTTGCCAACATCAGTAAATAACTTGGGCTAACAGGTCATGATCGACTAAAAAAACAAAAAACAAAAGGTTACCTGTACTTTGGCCTCGCTGAGTGCTACCCGCCGCGCCAATTCCTCCCTCACGAACGCGTCCGGGTAGTGAGTTCTCTCAAACACGCGTTCGAGGGCCACGAGCTGCTGGCTGTTGAACGTCGTTCTGTTGCGGCGGGGCTTCACGCGCCCCGGCCTGCTGGCGCGGTCTGAGGCCGCCCCCTCCTTCCCGCCACCATCACTCACACCTAGAGCCGACACCGTATGTATAGGTGCTAGGTTTTCATCTGTCAAATAAGGGATAGGTCTACCAATTTTAATTTAACAGAGTTTAATGATTTTTCACTACGTAGGCCTAGTACATATGCAGTATAAACACCACACACTTACGATATAACACTATATTAAATTGATCCAATAGGAATTAACCTAACTACATTTCATCCCTAGATTTACGCATGAAATCTCATAGGCCTACTTGTAAAGAAATTGAAAAGCTTGACGTCCTTCTTTTTAAAAAATATCTCAATTTGAGTACAGTCACTTCGCATTTCGTCTTTTGTCAAAGATTCGTCCCACCACCATCACTCACACCTGAGCGAACACAGCCTGCGTGAGAGTGAGAATGGTAGCAACGCAAATCCATATACCCCAGCAAGTCGGGGAACAAGGCATAGACTTGCAGCATGGATCTCCCCGAGTCTTAAAATGCGACCAAAAATGGAGGAGCGATTCTGTGGTGGCCTTCTTACACAGTGTAATATTGTCTTCGTTATACTACACACGGTTCTTAATTCCGAAAAGGACCACATAGACCGAATGGCTGCGCCGTCATCGTCGCCTGCTCATCAGCTGACCGTTGAGCGATGGGAGATGCATGCCATTACTGCCTGTCCTGAACTTTCTCCACGGCAGTGAAGTGTCCTATGTTCACTGCCGTCCAGAAAGCCCAGCCCACATCTTTCCCCCCACTGATCGTTAAGGAGCGAAGGACATCCCCGATAACGTCATTAAATGCCAAAACGGACTCTAAACCCATTATTCATTATTATTATATTGTCTTTACCCCCTCCACTGATCAAACAAATTTCGATGCCTCACTTCATTTGACCGGTGTGCATGAGACCTATAATAGTGAGCCATCAAAAGAGCTGCGGCGCTGGACCGTTAGCACCTCTTATCTCGGGCGTGCATGCAGCGCCGTATAGGCGTTGGCATAGATAACAGCGTTAACGAGATAGACAATAGTCTGGAATCTCTCCATTGGCAGACCATCTACTGGGCCTATATCTCAACTCCATGCCATGCGCTGAAAAAGTTAAGCCAGAGGCTGTCACCGGGGTCGCACTTCTCAACTCCTGCAGGCCGGAGTAAGAAGAGAATAGTTCTGCGGCCCAAAGTTCCCCGGGCGAGTCGTAAACGCTGACCAAAGAAGGGAGGGCGGTTCTTTAGACCGTAATACATGTAGCGTTTGCTTCTACACATGCTTCCTTCTTAAACCCTAGAAACCAACTAACGCTCATTTAACTAACACAAACTAACACTAACGCTCATTTAACTAACACAAACTAACACTAACGCTCATTTA
>JAQIWG010009751.1:0-10414 GCA_034695025.1 Chamaedrilus cognettii
GGGGGGGGGGGGGGGGGGGGGGGCGGGGCAGGGTCGCAGTTAACAAGTCGCGGATGTCCGCAGCGAGGCGGCAGCGGAAGCGCCTTGGAGAGATATCAGAGAGATATCAGAGAGATATCAGATCTCTCGTCCCCCACTACTCTCAGCGGCGCAGCGACCGGCGTATGTTGAACGCGATAATGATTTCGGACACAGCGTGGGCTCTGGGGCGTGTCCACGGGACGCGACGGGTTGTGGGCGCTGAGGCGTGACGAGGACGCGTGCGAGGCCGCGGGCATGCGCGGACGCAGAGGGTTTGCTCACAGAGGGAGGGAGGGGGAGGGGTGTTGCTAATTTTGCACATTGAAATCATCGTACAAAACGCCGAAAATTAACTGTTTATTTAAAAGAAATGTTGCAAATTGTCGTATTTTAAACCATGTAGGTTTTGCACTGCAAGAACACCAACAAATTGATACAAAACATTTGAAAGAGTGAGAGTTGGACGTTTTGTCTACAAAATCCACTAAATACTCGAATTAAAAAAATATTTAAAACGTTTAAAATAACTCTGAAACATCGGCTCCCCGTCTCTCAGTTATAAATCTAAATTGCCGTATATAACCCTCAGCTTTGGATAGCTAAGCCCCCCCCCCCCTCACCCGTATGCCCCTGCTACCCCCGTGAGGAAACCACGAACGCGTTGTCATGCCTCACGGCGCGCGCTTGGAGTCAGCGAAGCAAGACGACTCTTTTTGATTGGCTGACAGAGTCCAACCATGTCGCACTGCAGCGTGGAGGGGACCCGGACCAGAGACTCGGTTCATTTAACAACTCGTCTTTGATGAGGATACTCCGTCAAAGGTATGTGGAGTTTGAGTAGTAGTCTTGTTGCGGAGTTAACAGAAAGGTATATACAGTAAAAGCATTATTTGAGAATATTTTTTTTCATTGTTTGTCTTTGAATGGTCATATAGGCTGCGCTGCTATGTATGGCTCTAGATTTTTTGCTTATTTTTTTTAAGTTATATGCTCAATTCTTATTCGCATGCAAACTTTTAGCAATTTTTATCCATTTGTTGGTGAGATAAGACCAGTTTTCGATCGACACCCCAAACCGATAAAACTGATTTATTGACCTGCATAACGGTGTTCTTTAAACTCAACTTCAGCCGCTCGTAGATCGCCAACCAAAACATAGTAATTTCTAAAAAATTGACATACGCAGAAAACATTCATCTATTTGAGCGTTCGCTTAATTGTGTATAGATCGCCTTTTGTATGTCATACTTATGGCAGTTATAAGTGAGGGCCTATAGTCTGAGCGGCGGTATGTGACAATATTACGTGAGCCCAATCCAACTTTTAACTTCCGTAATTCGCGCATTCAAAAAGCCGCATTTACGAATTTGCACCACAATTAAAGAGGTCATATCTTGATTTGCATGCGCACTTTGAGCCAGATTGATGCAGTGGCTTATGAGATACGAGCAGGTTACGTTGACCGCTTAAATGCGCCCAAAAAAATAAATTCAGGCGCAGCATGTTTTGGAACCCCAAACGTCAGTTGCTCGTAACTCGCTAAAAAATTAATTTAAAATCCCAGAAATTGACGAGCGAATAAAACTTTCATCTATTTGAGAGTTGCCTCAATTGCGTAAACATTGCTCGTTGTATGCCAGACTTATAAGAGCTACGAGTGAGGGCCTATAGTCGGAGGCGCGGTATGTGACAATACTACGTAGGCCAAGTCCAACTTATACCCTTGCAAACAGTTGCTCACCGCGTTTAACGCTTTTTATTGTGATGCTTTCTCTCATACTATAACATTGCCATGCGGTGTGTAGAAATTAATCTTATTTCATTTGCTTAGCTCGGCTATGCATACAGACGAGCGTGTAGCCGAGCAAACTAGTTTCAGTTTGAAATTTTGCAGTGAGAGCTAATATAAGTCAGTTTGAGCAACCATGCTGGTCAGTATTGCGAGCTCACATCAACATCTCAGTCCTGCGAGCTGCTTCAGCGCTGACGCACTGAAGAAATACTGCACAGCCCAGCGCGGGGGTTCGTCTGACAACCAGGGGGGTCGGTCCTTGGGGGGTAGCAGCGGGGGTCTAGTCGGGGCGTGGCAGCAGCGGCAACAGCAGCAGCAGCAGCTGCAGCGGAGAGGGAACGATCGACGAGCACGCTACGCTGGAGCGATTATAAACGACGACGTCAAGGTTTGCTTCTGAGTCACGCACTGTCTTGCTGCTGCCGTATAGCCCGTTGTAAGCCTATAAGCGTATGTTTCAACAAAATTTAGTTCTGTATCAAGTTAGCGCTGTCTTTCTATGAGGCCCATGCAATTCAAGTTACTCAAGCTCAACTCAATCGGTTTCATTTAGTTGAAATTTTTTAACATTCCTCCATAATTATAATTTATTTTGCTTAGGCTTTAAACGCCTCTAATTGATGCGTTCGGCTTAGGTGTATTATGCCCCTACGCCTTTTCGTGGATGTTTCTACATAAGCTTAACGTTATTGCTTCGCTTGGTGAAGTTGACTGTTGTAAGACATTTGTGATGAAGTAAAGAATGCGAAAGGAATTGCTGCACAGGCTTACTATGTTAACATTGAATGTTGGACCAAGAGAGTAAACTGTCGCACAAGAATCTATGTTTTGCTAAATATTTGATTAGCCATTGGATAATGTGTGACATAGTTTAAATTGCGAGTATCACGTACATGTGCTAACAATATTTAATTTGTCGTCTGTCTTAAAGGTGGAGATCCTTTGTGAAGATAATTCTGACGCGAATGCGCACGTCATGCCCGCTCGCTTCAACTGTCAGCGTCCGTCCCTCTCTTCCTACTCTCCAACCGTCGAACAGAAGTACCCCAAACATTCCTTCCTCAACACCCACCACCCAACAGACTTCGTCTCACATCGCCACCACCAGGCGCCACACGCCACAATGTCATACACAGAACTAGCCGCACTGTCAGAAGCAGATTCAAAGCCTGTGTTGGTGGCAGGGGACTTCAACTTATCACGCAGGCAAGGACACCATGACTACAAGATGATGGAGGAATGGTTTGGCAACGGCAACTATTCCAGTTCTTTGACTGCGCACTGTGCCACAAGAAACATGGTGGATTCGAAAGTTGGCTTTGCTGAAGGTTACTCCCGGATTCCGACTGATCCGTTTTACTCTACAGGACATAGTTTCAGATCGCAAACAAATCCAACGACCGACTTTTCTGGACATCAGCTAAGATCCCTGACTGATTCCACAGACTTTTCCGAATTCGATTTCATCCCGTTTGAAAAGAATCCAGCCGAATTGGATTTTAACGAGCATTATAGTCTCTCCGTGCTGGATCAAGATTACGTTTACATCGGACGTTTTCCCAACTCTATCACGCGGCGTAACGAACGCGAGAGGAATCGTGTGAGGCTGTTGAATGCGACATTCGCTAGACTGCGCCGTCATCTGCCGAGCGCCTCTAGCGAGTGCGGCGGAACTAGGCGTCAAAAAGCCAAGAAGTTGAGCAAGGTAGAGATATTGCGCTGTGCTATCCGCTACATTGATGATCTGAGAGCGGTACTGGAGGTGGGGAATATGGGGGACGAGGGGTGGAGCGAGGAGAAGGGGGCGGTACTGGGGGCGGGGCTTGTGGGGGGCGAGGGGAAGGAGGGCATGGAGGAGATGCCAGAAGATGCAGGTAAAGGCTAGAGTTAAAGTTCTATGAATGAACTTATGTTGCACATGCATGTATAAAATTATATTTTTAGCACAATTCAATAAAAAACATGAGCACAGACACAAAAAGTGAAAAACTTGCGTAAATAAACGAAGATATCCATTTGTTGACACAAGCCGTTGGATTAACTAATTGCAACTCACAGCACAATTATTGGTGTGGGTCAACTTTGTTCTTATATTTTTAGATGTCGACGCCAACATTCCAGAAGAAAGTCTTGTAGCTGCAGTGAGGCTGGAAGAGGACGATACCATGTCGTCCATCGCTACTGGCTACAGCAACCCTCGCGATACTGATGCAAATTTCGTCAACGGCGGCCATCTTGAATCGATTCTCAACAATGGCGGTCACCTTGAATCGAATGATACTATCGGCGGCCATCTTGGACCGATTCACCGCCTGATGCCTGGTACTACTTTAGAACCATGCGTGGCATCAAATCCTCACTCACATGTCAATTCTCATTGGTGCGTGGACAGTTCGGAGGGCATGTCGGTGTCCAATCACAACATTGGGCGCTGCGAGACGGTTTGTGATGACGTCATAGCTGATGGAGACATTTGTAAACATGGCTGCTGCCGGGTTCGTTTTTAAAAGTACTTTTCATGTGCTACTTTTGTCATATAGGCTATCAAAAGCTTCCCTGAATATAGAGGATGTTTTCATTTTGTCTGAAATTTGAAGTTTCTGTGGCGTACAATATTATAAAAAGTCAATTTTCGCTGCATGTTATTTTCGCGGTGTTGCCTTGAGAAATTTGAGAAATTTATAAATTTTGCTGCACTAATTTTTACGTTTTTGAGGACTTCCCATTATATATAGCTTCTGACTAGTTTACTGAGCCTGATTTTCGTGCTATAATGAGTTTGCAGGTTCACTAAATTTGTCACAATGACATGCACTCTCAAATTTCATGATTTACAGTATTAATTCTTCGGTCTGTCTAATTCCTGCAATTTGATTGGACAATAATACTCTGAAACCATCCTTATTTTAGCACGTGATCCAACAAACAACGTACAGCATCTAAAATACGTGTCTTTGCCTTCTACAGGTCTAGGCCCTGTATTAAATAAGACCTAAATCTAGTGATCGCTGCTCCATTGAATGCAGTTTGGAAGCCTTTGCGGTTTAATAATTTTTTAATTACAATAATGCGAACAGACAACTTGTAAATACTGACGCAAAGAAATAGTCACAGCTTGGCCTACTAACGCATCTGCAGACTAGCATCAACAGCGTTGTAGAAAAAACATCATCGTCTAGCAATGTGTAGTCGAATGTCAGCAACACGGACTTGGTACTGTAAAGCATGACATTTTTGCTTCACGTAATTTTGTCGGTTTTTACTCCAGCGTTTTTCCTCAATTTTCACTTTTTTGAGGACTGCTCGTTATGAATAGCGTCTGCAGCTTTATTTCGGCGCGTGTCGTTCTTTCGAGCTTGACCGATTCGTGAAATTCGCCGAAATGACATGCACGCAAAATTGTCATGTTTGACAGTATGGTACTTGCTCTATAATATGCATACATCACAACTTGCATTTAAACAAAGCAAATATCAAAACCGCCTTGCATGTTTTGACGTAATGCAGTTACACCCTCCTCTATACGGCAGACTGTTCACACCTATCATCATGTATCAGCGATTTCCTCAAATTCTTATCAAATGCTTAAAATGTAAGAAAATGAAAACAAATTTAACTAAGGAACTTAAGGAACAATGTCAACGACTCGACGAAATCGTTCAAAAGTCCTCAGGATGATGACAAACTTTACATTTTCAATAAAAACTTTTAAAACGCGATCAGAAGAACTTAATTGTCATTAGCGACGTCTGGAGAAAGTAGGAAAATCTATCAAAATTCGGCTCTCAAGGAGAGCGCACGGGTGGAACACATTCCAACACACAAGTCCTCACTCCTTGGGGACACACCTTTCCAACAACTCCTGCCGAAAGCTCCCCCTCTTCACTCCCTGCTTACACACCTCTTCACCAACTCCTGCCCAGAGCTCCCCCTTTTCACTCCCTACTGACACACCATTGCACCAACTCCTGCCCAGAGCTCTTCCTCTTCACATGCAGCACAAGCGACCCATTCCACAGATATCTCTCCACCCTGTGCATGAAGTGGTTCGCTGCTAGTATGTTCAGGGCCGCCTGGTCAAAGCGATGGCAGTGCGCGTAGACGTCACGTCCCGTGAACTTGCAGTGGAGCTCAGTGGTGGGGGCGATACAGGCGCGCTCGAGGGCGCAGAGGAACCACCACCGTACGATGGACTTGTAGGCCGTGTTGGTGAGCTGGATGTACACGGCGTTAGCACCAATCTACAGCGAACACAACAAGCGTCCTTCAAGGCCAAATGTGACACACTGTAGCAGTGCGTCCATAGGTGCAGCTCTGTTAGATGCACATCGACTTATTCTGCAGTGTAAATGTATCGTAGTCAACTTACTGCCTGTTGTACGCGTAGTCTGATTTCTTATCATGCTATCGATTCATTTCTGTCTTCTGACGAACACACACACGTATGTAATAAGCTACTAATTTGATATAATATAGTAATTAAATTAGAATGTAATACTAATTAGAAATGTTTGTTTTACCTCGTGCGACAGACAGTAGAATGCTAGCAAGCACAATACAAACAAACATATACTATAGAAGCCTACAGCTCAGAAAATTACACGCGCCAAAATAATGCTGCAGAAGCTATTTATAACAGGCTGCCTCAAATAGCACGAAAATAAAGTTCTCCGCAGCGAAATTTCTTAAGAGTCAAAACCGCTAACAAAACATGCAGCCAAAATTTCATGTTTTACAGCATTCACAATGATGCGGATGTCATTTCCGCACCTACGATTCAGGCAAGCAATGCATTTTCCATCTCTGTTTGCATGACACATTTTTGGTGCGTTACAAGTGCGGCATACATACATATATAGGCCTACATACATACCATCTGGGTCTGCGAGGCGTTCCAGCTTCGTATGGGCAGATAGTCGTACATTCCCCCGTGGGTCGCTTCGTACACAGAGTGACCGGTGTTGTCAAACGTTATGAATCCTTCGTTAAGAACGGCTTGCGTGAGCATCGTAGCGAGGTCTGAGGACTGGAACCTCACGGAACTGTCGAACCAGAAGACTCGAGAGTAGGTTCGTAGCAGCTCCTGTACACACACAGCGCGTCGAACGTCAGTCTCTGCGACCAATGGCGTCAGCAGCTAAGAATAATATGCATCTTTCATCTGGTTGGCGTCAGAAAGGGCATCAAGCCGTAACAACTCAGCTCCTGCAGTCCTCACCACGGCGCAAACGTCTAGGCCTAAACGTGTACGAAAACATGGACATTAAGAAATTAGATGAAAAATGGCAGTTAGTTCTTTTAAAGTATCTTTTATTCGCACAACAGTGTAGTCGACGCCTGAAGCAAGCTACTGTCAAAAATTAAATTTTCGCGTGCATGTAATTTTTGTTAATTTCGCGAATCAGTCAAATTCGTTAAACTACATGCCCCACAATGGCGCTGCAGAAGCTATATACGAGTATAGAATGGATAGTCCTTAAAAACGCAAAATAAAGAGCAACAAAACCGCAAAAATTACATGCACGTTAAAATTTCATGTGTGACATATCAACTCCTAGTCGGATATGTTAGTGCAAATGCACTTTGTGATTTTGCGGCTTTGCGGCTTTGCTTAGCAAAGCATCCACTCCAGCCTCCTCCACTATACGCAGCGAGCCTCGACGAGTCTGTCTGGCATGACGATATTTTGAAGCCTTTTTCCTCATTTTTCTTCAGTATGTGCAGCAAAACGAATGAGGTATTAATTTCCATCTGCATGCAGCACTCACGTGGATTGCGATGGGCTTCCATGCGTAGAGGCGCAGACTGCGAACGTGGCGAGGGTAGCGAGTGTAGTTGAAGCGTCTGTACTTCACGCCACACACCGACCTCATCTGCGTCAGCAGTTCAACATGCAGCTTTGTGATGTCTGCTTTTGTAGTTTATAGCATAAAGACTATAACACGCAGTCCGGTTCTGTGCAAGAGAGCCAGCACAGAACCGCTCACCCTTCTTTAGTCGCCTTTCACGACTCGCTCAGGGAGCAATGCAAGCCAATTGTTTGTTCACCGACCTGCAGGGTGTACAATGCAATACAGTGTAAAAAAATAAGGGTCATGTCGAAGAACTCAGCACATGTATAAAACAGAGAACGGTGCCGTTTTCAGTTTAGTTTAGAATGAGTCTAGTGTCGCAGCTTGCTTGGCAGCCTGAGAAAGTTAAAGAAAAACAGGACATCACGACAGATAGGACAGTTACTGAGCGGTAATGTCAAACTCATAACAAACTTCATTATTTAATTGATTATAATATTTAATCAAGCCATAAAACATTAATTATAAAAACATGATTTATATAAAATACAAAAACTCACAATTAGCCTATGTCATCCAGAATTTTGAGCATAGGACATTACAGTTGGTCCGGCGCACGTATATCAAATAAGCAGACCAATAGCGTCAGGAGCTGACAATATCATGCATCTTTCATTTGGTTGGCGTCAGAAAGGGCATCTGGGTGTAAAAAATCAAGCTCCTGTGTATAAACCTGTCTCCTGTTGAAGTAGGCCCAGAAGCCGACGTCCAGATCGTAGAAGAAGATCTTGTGGTTGGGGAAGTGTTTCTGTACAGTGGCAATGGCGTCCAGCGCGCTAGAGAGGAACCAGTGGCTGGCCGCAGTGATGAACACAAACTGAGCGCTGGGGGCATTGAAGCGCGCTATAGGGAACCCGAGCTCCTTGAGAAGCGCCTGCAAATATCATTGACAGCAAACTTATGTATGCTAGATGGGCAGTAGACCACGGGGAGGTTTGAGTTTCACACCACTCTTTAATTAGGGAAAAGTTACTTTCAGTTTTTGACACATTTTCTTCTGTTTCTGACCTAGTGAGTTAATTTTAAAATTTAAAGAATACCCCTTAAATTTTTCCACTCCACTCGAAATTTGAAAAATGACCTTTAGTGATCCCCAAACTGAAATACAACAAATCCTGAATTCCTGATACTACAACTTAAAAACTAACAAATTTCATAAAAAGCATACTAGGCTATTTTAAAGTTTACAGTGACGTAAATCGAACAATACACAAAGCAATGACGTTGACGATAGAATAAGGACTAGCTGATGTTGATGCCGTACCTCGGAGAACTTGAAGGCGCGTCCCTCTATGGGATAGTTGGTCTCGGAGCGAGGCCTGTAGGAGTACTCGGCCTGTTCTGACTCGGGCACCGCCAACGAGAAGCGATCCTTCAATCAGGCATCAATCACTATATATTATATATAATATACATACGATCCACCGCTCTACACTCTATAGAGCGGTGTATACTATGTGGCCGATCTTCATACATGAATGCACGTAGCCCACATGCACACATCTATGATGCACAAATTATATAACTTTAACTACTACAAAATGACAATATCACCATGCAAATTAAAAATATATTCGCTATAGGATAACCATCACGTACAACGTAGTATATATCTATAGCAGCTCTAACCAGGTTCGACTCCTCTGGCCCGCCCATGCCGTTCAGCAACAAGAAGACGACGAGACAAACGACGAGAACCACAAAAAGTCGAACTCGACTCTTGAACCAGCGCACCACGTACACCATTCTCGGCCCGGACCCGCACACTACACTATAGTAGCTTGACTCCTTCACCACAACTAGATAAGCAGTCATAGTTTTAGAAATCCTCTACCACCGCAAGCCTTTTCACTGATTATTTTTCTCAGACTTAGAATAGGCTACGCCTTTTATAGAGGGGGGGGGGGGAGCGGGGGTTGAAATGAAACAATTAAATAGAATTTCAAAATTCAAACAGACGTTGACACCGGAAGCGGAAGTAACTGGCCAAATTAGGACTTTAAACTTTAAAGTGCGCGTCTTCTTATTTTATGCATAACAACCAGATGAGTGCTATCAACGCAGCTGGTTTATCTGTACCAGTGAGGTCAAAAAATTAACATGGATATAAGCTTATTGCTCTGTAGCTTTTTCATTGTAATAACGATGGCACTGCAGATTCTAATATAAGGAATATAACCTATGGGGGGAACATTTGAAATCTACTGGGGGTGCAATTTGTAGCATCGTGTGACGCCGGGGGTTCCTCTTCTGGAGTCTGAGACAAATTATCTGGCTTCATGGGCGCCACGACGCTGGTTAAGTGAACGGTAGCTCTGCCTATGCCTACTATACCGATTTTGATCAAAACACTCGTCTAGTACTTAGATAATTTCTATCTTGGTCACACTGGTCGGCCATTACAAAACAACGAATAATAAAATCATCAACATCCGGTAGCGTACATAAAACGAAATCTGCAAGAAACAAAGCGTTATCGCATCTCCCTATTAGTTTTCCTAATCCTCCCTAATCCGCCCTCGCCATGTCGATCGGCGTTCCGATCAAGATCCTCCACGAGGCCGAGGGGCACATTGTGACGTGCGAGACCAACACGGGCGAGGTAACTGGATTAATTTATTTCGAGAAAAGACGGATTAGGAGAGATATAATATATGATGTTCAAAATGCTAAAGGCCGGTTGCTAGACTTCGATTTGAAGTGCGATTTTATTTTGTAGTCCGAATTAACCAATAAGATTATTCGATAC
>JAQIWG010009752.1:0-10414 GCA_034695025.1 Chamaedrilus cognettii
ATAATACCCTGGCGCCCCCCCCCCCCCCCCCTGATGCAACTTATCGCCCGTGGGCTAGGCCTAAATAGAATACGCCCTAATGTTGTAATGGCACAACATTGTAATAAAATCTTACATTTAACCTATAACTGGAGAGCTGGATAAGTGAGTGATTGAAATAAGCTGAACGAGACAACAATGACACGTCGTGACGTCATAGCAATCATGATTTTTTTGAACTTGTATTCGTAGGCTTAAAGTATTTTTTAAACCAATGCAAATCATTGAGAAAAAAGATTGTCATACTGATCGCAAGCAGAAAAGCTAGACGTGTTATATATCTCTTTTGTGAATTTTGTTCCTTAAAACAATCTGAACGATCGTGAAAATGCTATAAATCACTTGGCCATTAGCACCATACACCATTCGATTTGTCTTTGAAAAGCTTTGTTGTTTCCCGAAAGTCATTAAATCTGACAGCAACTAAAGAAGCTATTGAAAGTAAAGCCACATTTCTATGTTCGGAATCGAACTGCGTCAGGCAACGCCGTAATTAGCGCAACAAAGTTCTGGATTCATAATTGAAAAAGCTTTATTTCAGTTGTCAACGTTTTCAGATACGGCTTCAAATAAAAAACTTTACACATTCACAAAGCGATCAGATCGAACCTGCGTTCGATTTGCGTGATGACGGCCGAGTAGTAGGTGTAGTTAATGTTGCCGAACACAGTGTACGCCGACATGGTTGCCGTGAACCACCACATCTGCGCGAAGGGTTGCAGGGGGGCGGGTCGCCAGCCCAGCACCCCGCACTGCGTGTCCCGAGGGCTCCCCTCGCTCGTCTCCTCATATCCCCCGTCTCCATCTTCTGCTGCGGCGTCTTTCAGACGCACTTTCTTCTGCTTCTTCTCGCCGCGCTGATCTTGCTTCTGATCTAGCTCGTCCATGTTCTCAGAGCTAGCATAAGCAGCCACCCGGGAAAATTGAGGCTTTGATTATATTTAGATTTTGTTACATGCACGCAGCGGTCAACATGTTAAACCGGGTGGGGATATGGGGTGGGATTAGTTTCAATAGCGCTCTGAGATGTGCATTTTTCATCTCACGGCGTTTTTGATGAATTCACGAGCGGAGGATGGTAAAGATTTTTTTTACAAATATTCGTTTCGAGCTTCCTAATAATCCCCTGGCGCTCTCCCCCCTGGCGCAACTTGACACTTGGGGCGGCCGCCACTCGCTACGCTACAGTTTACGGCAAAACTTTACACCATGCAAAGCCACTACAGCAGCGTCCCATGGGCCATGACCTTACAAGTTTTCTTTCTCATGAACTCATGACCGGGAAGGGAGGGGGGGGGGGGGAGTGCTGACAAAACTTTTTCCGTCCCATATGTAACTCAAAACAGAGGGGAAGGAGAGATCAAAGAGGTAGAAACATCACTTTTTTCAACAATTGCTCCGCTACGAACTTGGACAAAACATCGAACATGCCTAATTGATAACGTTCTGGCGCGCATCGATATAAGTTTTATCCGGTAAAGCAAATGATTCGAGACATTGGAGATGAAAGGTGTTTCAACGACCTCAACCTATTCTCAAACTTCGAGACGTCCGACTCGCTTGATTCTAGCTGGGCATGCTGTGACGAATGTGAGTGCCAAGAGGGTCACTGTTGATAGACAGAACTGGCGCCATGGGATGATGTACGATTTTCAGTTTAATTGCTTGTCGATACCAAAGAGAATGTTGTCTACGGCCTATAATATATAAAAAGAGAATTTGTTTGAACTACGGCCTACGATAAGCTATATGCTACATTGAAACCTTGTTATTTACAGACCTGAAACTTTCAAAAGAAATTTGTCACCATAAATGATGTGCCATATTAAGGGATCAGTAAAAACATAGTCGCCCTGGGTTATAACATGTGTAACAAAACCTCTCAGTGGCTGGGTGCATATACATGTAGTAGCCGATTTTTAGCGAGTTTTTAACATCATTCTCGCAATTTTAGTCTCATTTGAATTATGGTTTAGTGAAGAATAGTAGCTTATTGCCTTCTATTCTTTAGCCCTACTTTGGCTGCTTTACTGCATCAAAGTTGTAGCCACCTTGATGCATTAGATACATCTTAAGCTCCTGACCAGAAAGTAGGGCTTTATAGCCTGGCTTACGTGTACAGAGTGACCCAAAAAAATGCCCCCTGAGATTTTGTGTCATTTTGTCAAAAGTTAGCCTACAAAGTTACGAGCCATTAAAATTGACTTGTCCCTGTCTTAGTATTGATGGTTGCTTATTTACAGGTTTTTTACTTTTGCATGGTATAAAGTAAAGTTTTTAAATATTTGCCATGTTTCTGAGGTAAGCAGTAGCCTAATTCAACTATCATATTCAAGTCTGATGTATGCAGTTATAATCAGAATTGCAACAAGCCAAAATCTCTGCTGAGCACACAATTGGCTGAGTAGTCAATTTCATAATATAACTCATTTTGAGAACTATAAGTTGTTTAAGAACTATAATGTTTTGAGAACTATAATTTCATTTATAACTTTGGAATTAATCAACAGAATTTCATTAAACTTTGCAAGAATGTTGACAATAGATGACTATTTACGTGACTGAAATTTGATCATCATGGGAAATAAGTTGCAATAGTTATCCACGAAAAACTCCAAGGGTGGGCTATTTTTTTGGCAACCCTTTACATAACCTTCAGAACAAAGAATTGGTTTGCAGCTCGGGCGCTTCTCACAAGGCGAGTAAAGAAGCAAGAACGTTTCTTCAGTTTGCCTGACCCCGAGGCACTTAACCTGAGTGTAAAACAGTCTTCATTACTACCCACGATCTTTAAACTACTAAAACCAATCTGACCTGACAACACTGATTTGTCACGTTGTAGGCGTGGCCTATATGTGTGTAGTAGGCTATGTAAACTTGTAGCTGACATTTTGGTAGGTTCAAGTCAAGTGACCTACGATTTTATTCGATTATCTGAACCACAATATTACAAGTAATCGGTCCTGCAAATTTGTATCCAGAACTTTGATCACACGAACTGCCACTAAAGCGTTGTTGACTTAACTTTTTAAACTTAAACAAATTGATATGTGATCAATTAAGTTTTGCATACTAAACCAACCGCCTTTTTTGTCATCTTATCTGTTAATGTCAATGTTTTCACACACATTCAGACGTTTGTGCCCTCACGGGGACTGTTCAGTTGAATAGTTTGAAAAAATATGTAGACCAAGCACGCATCATGAGCCAGGTTCATTTATTAGAAATGATTCTTCTTCATAGTCTACAGCATACATGACATAATACGTCTTCCAACAAAAATGAATTTAGTCAATGACACGGGCTGCAGAATTTAATCCCCGAAGTCATGTTTCTCTGCCGAAATTTTGACCAAGTTTCAATAAAAGTGCAATAAAAGTTTAAGTTTAAAGATCTCCTCCTCAAATTCTTAAGTTGGCAACAAGGGGTCTCATTTTTTCGAGAAGCTGATATTTTTTTCAATGCACCTTTAAAAAAGCATGAAAAACAGAAAAATGACCCAGTGATGCATTGTAAGAGCTGTAGGGCCTAAACACCACATTACCCGATAGTTACAATATTCTTCACATTGAACGTCCTATTCTTTATCACTTTCTATTCACAAAGCTAGCAGCATTTGTATTTTTAATTCTATGATAAAAACTTGATGAATTAGTAAAATGGAGGTCAACCATAACCTCTGAGAATCATAGCCTAATGAAATAACATGTCAATCAGTACAATCGTTTCAGAAGTACAACTGTCACAGTACAATGTACAGGCATCATTTGATGCACATAACGTAGTGAATGCGCATTAGCAGGGTTAAGTTTAGTGCCGATATAACGCATATGGCGTTACGCCTACTCCTGCCAAAACAGGCGTAGTGCAGCTCCTCAGTTTTTAAAGCCCACATAGGCCTATACGCCACCATAGTCGCTTTTCATGCATTATGCTACGCTTGCCCGTTTCGACGCACGCCTACAATTTGCATCCAACTCATCATTTGTCATACTATCATACTAGGCCTGCTAAACTTAATCCTGCACATAAGACTGCATGCACAAAGGACCATCGAACACAGCTTGCACGTAAAAATTATATAACCTCAGATGAGAACTGAACATCGCAGAATTCATTTTAAGCAATACTGAGCATTGAAGAAAAATACACTAGGCCTAACTGTACAATAAATAACTGGACGCGTTTAACTAGTTGTTGTTAAACACTCACTAGTGCCAAATGGTAACATTAAATAATTCCCTCCATTTCGTAGACTGCAATCTGCACAAACTAGGTAAAATTCTAGATCAGCGTCAAAGCAAAAACAATCATCACTTGAATCGTACACAGTGAAGCCTGCGAGAGCACAAAAAATTATTTGGTTATCAAAACTAATTACCTTGACCAAAACCTAATGGCTCCAATCCCATTGACTGACACAATCCCTGCCACACAATGTAGTGACCTCAATCAACTATGGCCTGCACTGTATGATTCATGCGCCTCTACTACCTCATTGATCCGAGCATTAAGACTGTTTTCCAATTAAGTTTAAGGATTTACATCCACGTGACTTCACAAATAAATTTTCATATTGCGTATTGGTGTATCAGGATATTGTGTTGGGGACACGGTAGCAATATTAAATGAAAATGAGCAACCCAAGACAATTAAACTACCGTATCTTTCATCAGTGTGCTGCCACATGGCTGATCTTCAGCTCTTGTCTTTATCTCTGCATACGATTCCTTTTCAAGTAGATCGTCTATCATCCCGATCCGTAGCCTTCCTGGTCCTCTCTTACTCTCTCTCACAACTCTCCTTTCCCTCCATCGCAACTTCCAACAATCTCTCCACTCATTACATGCTCAATCCAGTTTTTCTTTCCTCCAACTATCACTTTAATCATTGTCCTGTCCTTACTTCCCTTACTCTCCTCAATACCTCTCAGTTGTTATCTTCTCTTTCTAGCTCCTCCATTCTTCTCCATACCCTCATTTCACGGTACTCTAGTAGATAAAAATTTGCACCTAAAATTCAAATTCTTGGAAACACATGAATTTATTTACTCATTAGTGCAAGTTATGTGACTCAATTTGAATGAAATAAACGCTGTAGCCAAATGTGCATTTCAGTTTTCCAGCACTGCAGTAATAGAAGTACACTAACGTATGATACACTCGGTCCAGCTACACCGGAAGGGTTTTGTTGACTGTTTTTGACGCCGCCAAGTAGAATATTTTTGTGAAGAACTTGAGCCCCGTCTGGCCGCCGGGAATATACGAGACAATGTACCTGATGCACAAACAGAGACAACAAATCCGATTCAAAAACTTTATTAACTTGAACGTGCATGTAATAAGCAGCCAAAATATAAAATTATCAAATCATAAACACAACAACATTTTTCAAATAGTTTACATGAATTTAATTTAATTAACATACGAACATTTTTCAAAGAGTTTTGGTACCAATTAAACTTATTTTAGTGATTATTAATCAGTTAAGTTGTCTGACTAAAATTGCAAGCAGTTCTGGCCATATCAGAAAAACTGAAAAATATCTGAAATCTGCTTAGAATTTAGAACCTATCAGATTTTGCTGAATTTTCTTTCTTCTGGAATCCTCTTAGAGTCTATTTTACGAAGAATGCCATAAAAATATTGACAACAGCTCATCTCCAAAAAGTCTATTCGCAAATGCTTATACATGTAATTACAAATTCATGCAAATATCATGATAACCACTACAATATAGCGAGGCGATGGTGTAGTGGTTAAGGCGTCAGAGGAAAATCCCAGAGTCAGAGATCTGAGTTAATGTCCGGGCACCAGTGTCAAAAGGCAACGACATAGATCTAGACTAGGCAGTAGCTTACCATACAAGAGCCAACACTTGTCCTACGGCAAAAACGATCGTCAGAAACGAGCTTTGAACCTACAAAACCACACAAAGCCTAAATGTCACAAATACTGATCAAAACTAAAAGTCACTGTTCATTCAAAAGAAAACTTCATTGAACTAAAAAAATGCTATTAAATCTAATGTAAGCATATATTATCATCTGCTATATTTAACTATTTGTCTTTTGTGTGGAGTAATCTATATTTTTGTGTGTGACGTTTTGCGGCTGCTCGTTTGAGTGAAATAAAGATATCATATTAAAAAGAGCAATATGATGTCATAATTACAATTTTAAAAACAGGAAGTTTTTGAAAGAAGTCGTGGACAGGGAGGGGTGGAGGCAGACAGTGAAAGATGCCGCAAGGGCGCTACAACATCAGAAATGACAGCCGGCGGAAAAGAAGTAGAAAAACAAAAATGCTAAATAACATGTAAAAGACTCAGTCACTGTACGCTGCATGGAGTGAGAACGAGTTTAAACTCACAGATAGTGCAAAGTAGAGCGTGGCAGACATCGTGCCAAAGTAAGCGACTGTGAACGGCAGTCTCTCCGCAGACATCAGATGCTTGAAATGATGCACGGGACCCCAGAGAAGGGCGAAGCTGTGACAGGAAACAGGAGAGTTAGATATATGCCTACATCTCCATAAAAATAAATTTAACTATCTATAGAAGTGCATAGAATAATTGTTCTACTTGCCAGCCAGTTAGTCCAAAAAATTTATCAGAGAATGAATGACAATGGAGTATTCAAAACTAATACTATTGACGTCATTTGCTCCACTTTACTTCAATCCACATCTACTGCACTCGAAAACCAGAAATAATCTTGATGAGTCGTATCAAGGCGCAATGCTGTACAAAATAGAATATAAAGTATTACTGTGCAAAATAAATGCTTGCAAAAATACATGCACACCTCAACAATAGATCCTCAAAATAATAGCATTGACTTAAACATTGCAATATTAATTTTGCTAGAAATTCTTTCAAATATACAGATGAATAATTTATGTTTTTCACAAACCTCAGAATTATAAATAGACTTCCCATAGTGTACAACAAGGCAAACTTCCGAGCTTTCAAAACCAGGAAAGGAATGTACAGACTGGCCTGAACAACAAACGCATACAAAATTGAGCTCAAACAAATGATGGTCAACAAAACCAGCAAAAAATCAAATATACAAAAACACAATAATTCAATTGAGCAAAGTTCTGAAAAGGGCAAACAATATAAATGTATTAAAATCAGCATACATCCTAAGTTCCAAACTATCATGCATGTTTACGTCACATTAAATCTCTGACTTCTTGCATTGCGCTTCAAGGTTCTGTAAAATAAAGATATTGCTCAAAGCTAGAAAGTTCAATAAGATTTTCGTTATGATAGTTCGGTAGTAAGCATGCATGACAAAAAACAGTTACTAATTGAAATTTCAAACTCAATTTCAATTTTTTATATTTACGGCACATCATTCAAAAAATATAACTAAAAATATAAGTAAAGAAACATTTAAAACAAACACCAAACTTTTATTCAGTAGTCTCATAAAACAAGTTTCAAAATTATTTTAAAATTGAATTAACATTTAAATAAATAAAATTACTACAACTACTTATATAATACTTACTTACTTATTCATACCTACTACAACTACTGAACTATAATACTCATTACGATATTCTATTATTTCCATTATTACAACATCCATTCAAATTAAAGTTTGAACGCGTAGATGAATGTTGTGAATACGTACGAGTGAGAAACAGAACGTGCCCATCAGAAGGCAGCCAATGAACCCAATGACCCGCTGCTGCTTCGTCTGTTCAGTACATCACAAACATCCATCATCATTTAAGGTACATTGAATGAAGCATTTTCTTCATTTTTAATTACTAATACTAAAATAAATGTTTTCAACTGTACTCTATTTATACAGGCAGCAGAACAGAATGGACGTATTATACAGTACGTGCAATTAAATATGCGTACTTTATAAAATGCATGAATTTAGTGCTCCGATATTATTATAATATTGATGTCAGAAAAATCTAAGCGTATTAATACAATATAATGTAGAACTATGTTTTGCTAGCAAAAGCTTAAGCTTAATTAATCTTAATTAGGCCTATACATTGTTGTCCAATCGCCTGAAGTTCTAATTATCAAACAAAATGATTTTAAAAAAACGTACGAATGCACGCATTACAACTCTCACATACCAAGCTAGGCAGCAGTGGGTCGCTCTGCGCCTGAGTGAACCACCCGTTGCCCGTTGTGTCATCCATGCCCCCAGCCTGGTTCGTAGTGGCGGGAGACCGGAACCATGACGACAAACGGCTACTGAAGTCCGCCCCAAGACCCTGGGGCGACTGTCTACCCTGACTTCCGTTCTTTCCATTGTGGCCGCCATTTTTCCCTTGACCCCCGTTCGATCCGGACGATCCGGAGAGGTAGTCTTGAAGTTGTGAGTTGAGATTTGACATGACTTTGATGAGGAGTGGGCGTGGTCGAGTGGGCGTGGTCGTGTTGATAACAGCGGTTCGGTCGAGCGGCTGGATAAATACATGGATAAATATTATTACTAAATTCAAAATATTTCACTGGATGGTCAGCCGGTGCTCCGAACTCCCCGAAGCCATAAATAAAAATTTCTTAAGCGATCAGATTTATCATACAAAAATAAAAATTAAAAACAAAAATTAAATTTGTTTTTGAAAGATATTGTGTCGGCTTGTAGGATAAATACAATATCTTATTTAACCGTTGTTTTTCAAGCAATGTTTTGAACGCTGGTTTTTAAGAGAACGGAGAGGGGGGGGGGGGGTGAAAAAGACATTGGGGGATCACGAGGGTGTAAATTGCCTCCAGGGTCTCAGTTATGTGACTCTTTTGAGAAAATCGTTTATCTGATTTTAAATCATATTTATATGACCTTTTCGAGAGCAAGAAGGTCAGTGTACCCAGGAGTTCTTACTCCCGGGTAGCACACCCCTTGGGAGGTCGCCAGGTAAAAAAGATAAGAAAATCAAACATTGAATTTAAAGTCACAATAATTATGGTAGTCTGCCAAAATCGTTGTTTCAAGTAGCCCTTAAAAGGTGAAATATTAGCCAGAAGCTAACCAAGCCATAACTCTAACGCAGCTCTAATCCCAATTTGCCAAACCTAATGCAGCCCTGACCCTTTCTGAACCACTCACAAGTCACAGGAAAGCCTCCATCAGGTGGCTTTACACATTTAGCCGCTGCTCAAAATGATGACGGCGCACTGCTCTGTGCTCAGTGAAGCGTATCGTATCCCGTTACGGTTCACTTCCGCTGCAATGGCCGTCTGTCCACAATGCAACAAACCTGTTTACTTCGGTAAGCTGTGCAGAACTATGCTTCCATGTATCCATTACACCCCTGCAGGTCGGGGAACAAAGAACTGACCTGCAGCCCAGAGCTCCACGGGCGAGTCGTAAATGCGACTGAAGAAGGGGGAGCGGTTTTGTGGCGGCCCTTTTACACAGAAACCGGACTGTAATAGTCTTCGTTAGTTCGTTACTAGAAACGGTCCTTAAACTACAACCCTACCACCACCACGCCCCTAGCACCCTCCCTACGCTTCCTCAGTTTTGAAGACTCGCCTAAAAGTGTTAATCCGGTGTCAGGGTATAGCGTTCTAGTTACATCCTCGGCCTCTACTCCAGAAACTTTGTTTTTTGCCAATTTTTGTATTGAGCCTATGTCTACGTTACTCAGTTTAGTACCGGTACACAAACATATCCTCTTTTAACTTGGGCTACTATTATTAACATTTTTAAAAAGATTTAAGAACCACTTTAGCCGACATAGTACAGATGCACAAATCATCCGCATCCTATCTAAACGTAGGCTGCGCCGCTACGGTACTCAAAATTGTCATTTAATGATCTAAGGTAGGTTTACCATACTATCACATTTGCTATACAGTATCGGGTTAAAGTATACTATCTAGTATCTAAAATATGACAGCTCAGATATAGGTTTAAGGCTACTTTTTACTACACGGTAAGTGTAGTGAAAATTTGAGAGCTCTTAACAAAAAATTGCAGTTGTAGTCTAAAATAACCCATCTGTAGTATTCATAAGGGATTGAAATTTAATTGTACAATGCACATGTAATGCTTTCATGCATAGCTGAGCAGACGATCGGTCTGGGAAAACATTGGCACAAGCAGTGCTTCACGTGCGCAGAATGTAACAAGGTCCTGCATCCAGGCAACTTTTCAGAGGTTTGTTAATGTCTTCTAAACCTTGATAAATGTTAAATTTAATAGCCCTGCAGTGGTATGTGTTCACACTGTTCAGCTCGCAATATTTGTTTGTGTAAGTTGTGATCAGGAATCAGGTGTTTTCTTCTTTTGCTGTCATTACGCTACAATGTTTCAAAGGTTTATGTAGTCTGTGGCATATTGTTCATTTAATGAATTTTATATTTAGACCGAAGTTGGATAGTAATA
>JAQIWG010009753.1:0-10413 GCA_034695025.1 Chamaedrilus cognettii
CCCGCCAAAAACTCAGTTTGGGCCCCCCTAAATCTCCTGTCGCGTCCAACTGACAACAGAGGGAGGGTTTTTTTTGGCCGATGCATTTCGTTTTCCTCAATAATATCACATTTTGTAGGTATGTTAAAACTTAACAAGTCATAATGTTTCGGCAGTTCATTTAAAATCAATTTTTACATAAAACAGATTACTAGACATGAAATCAGAAAAATCGGATGGGTTACAATCTTGAAGATATACATTGGGTCATTTCAAGTCCATGTGTTACGATTGAGTTGGAGTTAACGTCTTACAAGTTAGATTCACATTCGTATTCACATTTTTGCAGTTTTCCATCCGTTTTGACATTATAATGTTATTCCAAATGTGAATATAAATAAGTATAACTTGCAAAACGTTAACTCAATTCCAACTCAATCGTAACACCGTGGACTTGAAATGACCCATTGTCGCTTACACGAATAATACATAATCCAGACAGGTAATACTGCTAACTAAAATTACGATACAATTAAAAATCAAATCGGTCATAAAATTGTTGCGCTCACCGGAAATACAATATAAAAACACTGTCACGCCATAAAACACTCACACTGTGCACAAGTCGAGACAGTCATGTACACGTATCAAACGAACTAGTACAAAACGAAAGAAACCATTCAAATAAAGTAATCTAATCTTTGCATTGTGTTGTACTAACAGATTTAGACCTTTACAATATTTGTCCTAAACTGCTTTAATTCTATTTAAAAAACGCATTCATTTAGTGTCATTGCAAGAAATTAACCCCATGATCAGATTTTTGAAAAAAATGCACCGTTAAGAACAGTCTCATAAATTTAAAGCATTAAATTTAAAGTCACCCGCCCTGTTAACGAATTCTGAATGAGAGGAAAAATCTCCACGCCAGCACTCTATTACCCGCTCGGCACTTGAGTTTTGCACTGAAGTCGGCCCCCCTCAGCTTCTGAAACGTGGTTACGCCACAGTGACTGGCGTAATGATAGTCATAGTTTACCATAATTTACCATCCACCGCCAGTCCTCCCCCACCCGTGCTGACGATTCAACAGGGGAAAAAGCATCACTGCTTATTTCAATCCCCTGACCTGCTTCAAGTAGCCACTCACTACATGGATACATTCACGATACATGATAACCAAGACGACGCGCCTGGAAGCATTTTTCAGGTGACGGCCTCATGGCGCTCCCACAAGAAGTGAATTACAAAAATAAATTTTAATGACAATAATGCCAGTTTCCAAAGTTTAGGATGCATTAGAACACCGTTCCAATTTTCAGCAACATTCATGTGCTTTCTTACAATTTAAATTTCATGCATAATAGAAAAAGAAATGGATTTTAATTTGACAAATTCTCAAAATTTCCGTTTTCAATGCCGTCATTTAATTTTTGAAAAGAATTAAATATAGATATACTCACAGATTTCGTCCTTGAATGGCCGTCCGTCGAAAAGCATTTTATTGAATAGAAACATTTATTAATTAAATATTTTTGAAATCATAGACATGGAAAACGGTAAATTGTGCACAATTTGTTCGGTTTATTAGCTAAATGTCATATAATTCCAATTGTCTAGCTTAGATTTACGGCACGCATGATTTAAAAATTAGATTATGAAAGTATTACAGCTTAATTATGGAGATCTAAGATCCGTTTATGTGTTAGGTCTACAGTAACTGATCTAAGATTTCACTTTTGTTTTCCTAGTTAGACCTACCGGAATGGGTACCGTACTTTTACCTGGAGTCACATAATAGAATCGGGTGTCATATATGCGGTACTTATGGAATATTTAAGCAATTTGAGCTCTTGGTAGTTTTTGCAGAACCGTATACAGTAATCATTAGAGCCTATGGTTACTTCTTCGGCTTCGAAAGAATGATTTGAATGACAAGTTGTACTTACCTGCAGAGTTAGATGTGTGACTGATAACTGGTCCGACTAACGGATACAACTTTATCTGTCGCGGTTTTATTTTTAGAGCTGTAGTTAAGTTCACGAGCTGAAAGGAATTTAGATTTATGCTATGAGCCGATGCCCCTGGGGACATGTTTGATATGGCCCTTAGAGTATTGATGCGGCTCTTAGAATATGCAGTGAATGGAAGACTTGCTTAGTGTGCGATATGGGGATAATAAACCATGTGAGCTGGCATCCATTATAATTACGGTATTTGTTTACCAGTGCAGTTGTATGTAGTTGTATTACATGATTGTTCTTTACGTTCAGAGCCGGCAGCCGTGGCCCCGCCGGTGGCAGTCGACACGACCTGCGACCAGCCAGCGGAGTGTGACGCCGCACCTCGTACCGAGCACTGTCTGGCAGAGAACATTCAGGTAAATAGTGTGCTAATCAGTGGTGCAGTGGTGTGTTATGTGTTTGTTACATGTATGCAGTTATATCATTTATAGGCATAGCTTTTGGCCATGGTACGTGTTTTGTAATAATTTGAGGGCTTGCTGCCAGAAGTGCACATAAGATCCGGCCCTCTACTGCTACAAGTACACATAACGTCATCACCTTTACTACCAGAAGTACATATAGGGCCCGATCTTCTACGGCCAGAAGTACGCATCGAGTTATGATTAAAACTTGTGTCAACGTATACATTTCTTGCAGAAAGACGGTAGGCTGTATAATATATGCGCCTCTGTCAGTAGAACGATTGTTGTTATGACATTGTGTACTTCTTGCATCAGGCGGCTGGACGTTATGCGCACTGCTAGCAATAAGGCATTGATATGAATTCATGTAAATCAGTGCGCACTAATTACACAGTTATGTACCATTTGTTTTGCTATGTCAGTGTCATTCGTGTAAATGAGCATGTTAATGCTACGGCGCAGTTGTGTGTCATTCGTTTCAAAACGATGATTAAATCAGTAAGTATTGAATCATTGCTGGTCCCTTAAGAGTTAATAATTCGTTGCTCTCTTGTGTGTTAGCATTTAGGAAAGCAATAATTAATGATGCTATTTTGTGCTTTCTGGCAAGTCCAGCGAAGCATTAAATGATCCAAGTTGTAAAAGCTTTAATACTTTTTGAAAACGTTTTGGCGCCTCGATTGACATATAATGAAGTAAAATTTAGACATTAAACAACCTACGCATTTGATTAAATTGAAGGCAGGTGCTCCTGACAAAGTGAGCTTCTGTAATAATCGCTATTTATCTTACAAAGTTACCATTGTCTTGTATAAAATATAAATGTGTGCCATTGTGTTAATATATGCACTGTTGTGTGACACTCGTGTGAGTGTGACCCTGTGTGTGTGTGTGACACTGTGTGTGTGTGTGACACTGTGTGTGAGTATTGACACTGCGTGTGAGTGTGTGTGACACTGTGTGTGTGTGTGTGTGTGTGTGTAGAAGATTGTGGCGTGCGAGAGAGAGCTGCTGGAGCAGCCGTGCGCCAAGCGGCCGAAGGTCGATCTTCAATCGCTCGCGACGCGCGCGTATCTTGACAACACCGTCGTACCGATACTCATGCAAGGCATGTCGGTCCTCGCCAAGGAACGGTGAGAGAAATCTGACAGCTTGAATACAGAGTTTGTTGCGGCAAATTATCTAAAAAAATTGTGAAGAAATTGAATATAAATATCCAGATATTGTAATGTACCTTTTTATGAAGCGCTTTGTGGTTAATACATCAATTCAATGACAGTGCAATACTCACTTTTTTCATCTAAGCTTAAGAGCACAATTTCGCTTCCTATACATTATCCTTATTAGCTCACGTTGTGTAATTTTCCTGGCTGACTTACAATGATGAACTTTAGTATAATGTACCATTTGACAACAATGCTATAGTTCAGCATAAAATAAATCACTCAAATTACAATCTGAATAACTCCGACGTTGTACCTAGTACCTATTAATATTATCTATTTGTAATAAAATAACTATTTTGACGAATCATGTCAAAAATTGTGTGACAAAATAAATCACTCGAATTAAAATTTTTAGTCTGTAGACTAGAATTATTCTATGTAGAACTATTCAATTCTGCTATCTATGTAGAACTATTCAATTCTGCTATCTATGTAGAACTATTCAATTCTGCTATCTATGTAGAACTATTCCGCGTAGGAGTATGTATAACGCAACTGATATGTTTTTATGTTGCAGGCCGCCTAACCCTATCGAGTACCTGGCTGCCTATCTGCTCAAGAACAAGAGTCAGTACGAATAGCGCGGATCGACTCAACGATGAAATTGAACACCGAGTTATTCCCTTGAGAGACTTTAACTGTGGACTGACGATACCGTTCTACTTAAGATAGTATCTCGTTATGATTCATTGAATGACATGCATGATAGTTGATTGAAATCAACGAGATTTAGTTACATTTCGTTATGCGCCGGTATTACGCAACATAAGTATTGTCTTGATACAATTTTAAAATAACAGTTGTTACAGCCAGAGTTAACTTATGGCCCTGATACATGCGTGGTGTTAAGACTGCTCCTTTTAAAACAGGCGTCGTGCAAACTGTTCAGCCTTTAAAAATGCGTAACCCACTGTGGTCGCTTTTCATGCGTAATGCTATGCCTACTCGTTTCAAATTAGGCGTACAAAGAGCAAAAAACTATTTCAGGTGTACCTGCTAAACTTAACCCTGGTTATTGCTGCTCAAGGAGACTCGTGTACTGCTAAGTGTCCTGGCGGTTTTATGATCAGAATAATTTGCAGCTGTATGAGCCATTAATGATTTTATGAGTTTTAAATATGTTTTTGTGTCTGTGGACGTCATGAAGAATCAATTGAGAAGTGCGTAAAATTGAATGATCATTCTGAACTGCTTGTCCTAGTTCTATTCATTAGATAATTATGCTTGCAGGAGAAAGATATTAAATACAAGTTTTGTGCGCAGTGATTTGATTATTCAAATTTGATACACATTCTTGACTGTAGGCCGTCCAAGTCTTGATTACCACATGCATTGATGGCTCTTAATTAGCATGTTGAGATTTTATGAGTTGTCCAGTAAACAGGTTATTGCAATTTCGAGAATTAGTAATTATGATCTGCTAACATTACTTGAATTGCAACACCAGCTTGAAATGGTTTAAACTTGAAAGACTCCACAATAAGCTGCGCTGTCTTTCAACGCGTTTCTGATTGCATCTCAAATTAATGCTAGTTTATTCTTGGTCAAAGATATGCCATTTATATGGTTTCTAAATATTGCCAGTTTTCACAATATAGTATGATGCGTTCTTGATATCAGTGATGTCAAATGTATGTTTCTTGATTTGCTAAGTGATTTCATTAAGTGCGACTCATTTAAATTCAGATTTTCAAACACTGAGAGTTCTAGCTTTCTACAACTGTGAGAGTAGACTACTGGAGACTTTTTACCTCGGAATCAGAACGCTTTAAAAAATTGTATTGACATCAGGTGGTACACAAATCTGGCCATGTGAAGTTTCATGCCATTCATTGACAATAAATGGAAAATTCAGCCCCTTTCCTGGTGTTCAAATAATTTTGAACTACACTGTGCTCTGGAGATTTAATGCAGCAGCTCGGAAAAACCGCTTTGACATCACTGTTGGATATAATAGAAAAACAATGTACAATATTGTGCATGCAGAAAATATTTTATAGATATAATACATATTCGAAATAGGCTACTGCAGAATATAGTGCAATATAAACCGCAATATAATATTTAATAACGTTCATTGATGTATCGTGCACGATACATGTTGATCTATAAAACCTGTACAACCTGTATTGCGATCAAATGTTCTTCAATACAAAACTTTATTTCTTTGTCTCAACCATAATAAATCTATACATTCTTATTTACTTTTGATATAAGACAATTGAATTAGGCCTACTTCAAATCTAACCCGCGTAAATGAGTTGTTCATATTTAAAAGTTTGTATTAGTGAACTGTAAAAATAAAAAAACAACTATCTGATACGAAGACATCCGATCACGATCTGTTTCTGTCAGAGAGATGGTATATTTGGTCTGTGAGCAATTTGGTCAGAGTGTGAACAATTTTGAAATCGGTAAACAATAATTAAACAACTTACGATAAAGCAAGTGGTGCGGTCTGAACCGATCGCTTTTAATCGGTAATAAAACAACATCTCGTAATAGCATACCAAATCGGTGTCATTTCACGAAGACAGCCCAACACGTTGATACAATCTAAAATAGTTATGCGTGCATCGCTTGCGCTAGATGCAGGAAAGTAACTTCACTCGCATTTCACTCAGCGGTTTATCTCCTTTGCACAGGTCTTCGAGCGGCATTCAGATGCGTTAAAATATCGCTGACGTACTAAAAAAAGTTAAGATTCATTAAAATTAGTTTACCTGACGCGCGAGCAACCATCGTAAGTTTGCAATAATAATTTTCAAGAGTTTTATGACGGATAACCTGGATCGCGGACAAGATTGTAAATACTAATGGTTTTAGCCTTCATACCTACTTGATCGACCCTATTGTACAAGGCGAATCTTTCAACTTCTCCTTTATAAATAATATGAATGCGCGCATTTGGCTGGAAGATTTTAACAAGGCTTCCAACCAAATCTAAATTACAACACAGAATAAATTTGTAAAAATTCATATTCTGGAAAAGTACTGCTTCCTTCAATCTCTTGTTCAATTATTACACGCAGCAGTGCGGTTGAGTTCATGACATTGGGAAGAATTCTTCAAACATACCATGAAAGAAGATAATAATAGGCTATAAATCTCAATATACATTCAATAGGACAGGCTAAGTTGCTGATTTTTTATTCGGCTATATACCCTACACACTAGCCAATAATTTATGTAGCAAAACAAGCAATATAATATCAAAAATATCATGATTATGCTGCAGCAATCATTCTGCACTACAAATTCTATGTAATCTGTTCTGGCAGCTTATTAAGACATTCAATATAATCTCAATCCACATCACACTAGATTCAGATTCTAGATCCAAACTAAGATTGCACCATCAGATGATTCCTTCCAGTGACGTCACTGCTTGGGATATATCACTAGATTCAGGGATATTTAACCATTCAGGGATCCGATTTTGAGCTCAATCTCCAGATATCTGGGGATATATTTTTTAGAGAATGAAACATTTTATAATGGGAGCTGAGGATATTTTTTTCTAAAAATGCAATATGGGGATATTTTTGGCATAGATATCCAGAATCTAAGGATATTCCATTTTGGTTTAATAGTATCACTGATTCCTTCGATTGTCTGCCGACGATAATTTATTTTATGCCAGTTCGAGTGATTCGTTTTTATTGCAGCACGGTGTAGGTGGTTACTCAGGCGAGGGATGCCTTGGTGGGCTCTTCACACACAGGTGTGAACTGCATTTGTGGCACTTTTTCTCCGTTGTATGCTCCTTGTTCGTACCTTGGAACCTGTTCGCATCAGTAGGCTTTATGACATAATTACAGGACATAGAAGATGTAGAAAGAATTTAAAACAAATTCAAATATTTTTGTTGAAGGAAGTTATTGATGTTTAAAATTTTATATCTACAACGCATAATAATGCTTAATGGACATCGTGCTCGGTTTTTATGATTATAAGTCCGATAAAATAAATATACTTCAACATTATTAAAAAACGTAACGAAACACGACAGCATGTAGATTGTTGATAAACACCGGATTTTAAATCAATATACTTTTCCTGGCTAATAATTAAAAAGCAACTTCAATAACTTAAAAGCAGCTTTAACTTTAATAGTTGAAAAGCAATTACAGTAAACAGCGGTTCAAATTTAACGCATTTAAAATTTTTTCACAAACTTACTTTATGCCTAGGGGCTTAATTGCACTACTATAGGCATTATGACGCTCCTTCATATTATATTTTGCTGCAATTTCTATGAAAATTATTAAAAACTTACGCTTTCATTTCTCAGGATCTGGTGTCCGTAGCTTGCACTGCGCTTTTTGAAGGAAATCACCTACAGACATGAATTAGAGCCAATCAAAATTAGGCTATTGTAATAGATCTAGACAACACAATCGCAGAGCGTTGTGGACAACATTAGGAGGTTTCAACTTTCAAATGTAGCCTAGAGCATTCTATTTACACTAGGCCTTATTAATCGGTCATCATCAATCACAGATCATCGACTAGGCTTCAACTTTCAAAGTGTGAAAGTTGAATTACTACCACATCATGGTAGTAATTTTTTTTGATAAAAACATTCCAAATACAGCGACAGGCCTAACTTAATAACGTTTGTAGCCCACAGCATTGCCATGCGTCCAACATAAAAAAAAGAAAACATTGTGTGCCTATAAAATAGTCAACATATCGACCAAAAGACAATTTCTAGTTGATCACATGCCCCCATTCTAGGCGTCAAACTACAAATATTTTGATGTCCCTCCACAAATCTTCAGTCTGCTTCAGATTCTTCAGTCTGCACAGGCGTGCAAATTGCAAAATCACAAAAAATGTAAGCTTGTGGACTAAGCATCAATATAAGCTATAAATCAAATTGTGTATGGCAGCAGTCGTACCGTCAGGATGGTTGCGATGATGACGAAGACGAGACACAGCGAGAGCACCACTATCACGAAGGTGACCAGACCGCCTGGGATCGAATTGGGCGCAGAGGTCGGCGCGGTCCAGCACTGGCAGAGCGCGCACCCATTCTCGTCCTTCTCGAACCCATGCTCGCAGGCGAGCCTGCACTGACTCTTTGGGCACACCTCGCAGTCGCACTGATCGCAGCCGTTCTCGTCCTGCTTGAACCCGTTCTCGCAGTACATCATACACATGGTGTTCGGGCAAGGATCGCAGGCACACACGGGACAGCCGGTGACGTTGTTGGTCAGGAAGCCGTTCTCGCAATGCATGCTGCACATCGAAGTGGGGCAAGGTTCGCATTCGCAAAGCGGGCAACCGTCGGTGGCGTCTTTCTTGAAGCCGTTCTCGCAGTACATGGAACACATGACGGGGGAGCAAGGATCGCATTCGCAGGTGGGGCAACCGGTTGTCGGGTCATTTTTGAAGCCGTTCTCGCAGTGCATAAGGCACATCGAGGCGGGGCAAGGTTCGCATTCGCAAAGCGGGCAACCGTCGGTGGCGTCTTTCTTGAAACCGTTCTCGCAGTACATGGAACACATGACGGGGGAGCAGGGATCACATTCACAGGTGGAACAACCGGTTATCGGATCCTTTTTGAAGCCGTTCTCGCAGAAGATCGTCTGGCACATTAGCATGGGGCACGATTCACAGTCACAAGTGTCGCAGCCGGTGACTGCGTCTTTCTTGAAGCCGTTCTCGCAGTACATCGTCTGGCAAGTCAGCTTAGGGCACGTTTCGCATTCGCATATTTCACAACCGTTGACGTCCGACTTGAACCCGTTCTCGCAGGCCTTTCGACAGGATCGCTGTGAGCAAGGGTCGCAGTCGCAGGTGGTGCATCCAGAGGTTGCGTTCATTTTGTATCCATTCTCACAATAGATACCCGAGCATGCTAGCAAAGGGCACGGCTCGCATTCACACGTTTGACAACCATTGGAGTCATGCTTGAGCCCATTCGGACAGTTTAATAGGCACATATTCAACCTTGGGCACGGGTTGCATTCACAAAGGGGACATCCGTTGGACATCTTGAACCCATTTTCGCAGGTGGTCAGTGTGCACGTGAACACGGGACAAGAAGCACAATCACAAGTGGCGCATCCGTCAGAGTCAATCCTAGGCCCATTTTCACAAACCAGGGTTTGACACGTTAGCAGGGGACATGCGCACTGACAAGTGGGACATCCATTTGAGTCGTTCCGAACCCCATTCGAGCAATAGATACCAGGGCACGGAAGCACGGGGCATGGAGCACACTGACAAGTTGCACATCCATTGGAGTCCATGAGAGGCCCATTCTCACATCCCATGTTTTGACACGGTAGCAGGGGACATGCGCAATGACAAGTTTCACATCCCTTGGAATCCATTTGGAACCCGTTCTCACAAGCTATGTTTTGGCATGCAGACATGGGGCATGTGTAGCATTCACACGTGGGGCAGCCGTTGGAATCCTCCTTGAACCCATTCGAGCAGGTGATGTCTTGACAAGGGAGCAATGGACAGGCTGTTGTCGCTGTTTGACAATAAAAGCGCGCATCACGTTTGAGTTCTCTTGCTTTGATAAAATATATGCCTTTTACAATTACGAACCAATCAGCCAAGGCTACAGTCTGTCTAAGACGCTAACTACACAACAAACATGATGTACAATACCTAGGGTATAGAGTACTGCTCCTACATGTACGTCTTCTACGGCCGTAAGTATAGGCAACCAGTCTGTCTGATGGCCAGTCTGGCTGATCGCCAGTCTGGCTGATCGCCAGTCTGGCTGATCGCCAGTCTGGCTGATCGCCAGTCTGGCTG
>JAQIWG010009754.1:0-10413 GCA_034695025.1 Chamaedrilus cognettii
TCTTGGCCTTGGTCTCTATCTCAGCCTGGGTGGACTAGGGATGATGCCAATGTTGCCGGGAGGGCCTCCCCGATATGATCGCCAGACTATGAAACGGACGAAAAACTCATTATTATTAGATGCAATTTGACATGCCTTAGAGTAACTTTGCATTTTATCAGTTTCTGTGGTGCAGTCTTTGTACCCCTACGCGACTACTTTCAGGAAATTATTTAAATGTGTGAGGCCTTACATGTACCTAACATGCGTTTTAGTTCTAAGTGTGTCGCGTTCAGAACCTGTCATGTCTGCAGTTCAAACCTTCGCTTGATTACTCGTCGAACTAGGTGTTGAATATGCTTTAAATAAAATGCATTCATTTCATTCATCCAGGTGTTCAATCTGACAGAGCTTCAGGAGCTACTGCTAGCTTACAACCGACTGAAAGCGCTGCCAGATGGCTGCTTCTCTCGTCTGGGGAACTTACAAATTTTGGTAGCCTCCCACAATCGCATCACCCGCTTGCAGGTAATAGTAAATGACAGCCGGTGACAAATAGCACTATTACAGGACCAAAATTAATAGCACTTTAGTACGCTGTAATTCGATCGTCAGGCCCGTTGTGTGAGGGGGGCAGGGGGGCCGGTGACCCCCTGCTGGGGGTGTCTGCCCCCCCTGCTGTCAGAAAAGTCAATATTAGTGTATATGTCTGCCCCCCGTGATTTTTTGTGTAAATTAAGCGTTTTCCCTCCTGGTCTGACAAATTGAAAGACACCCCCCCGCACTATAAAAAATGTGTATTTTGGCCAGCCTGCTGTAAGAAATAAAATATTTGAGGTCTAAAAATATGATAGTGACTGTTAAGAACGGCTTGAAAAATTTCTGTCAGCACCCCTGGCCCCCTCGCCCCGCTCGTGAGTTCGAATCGAGGGGTGCAGTCTTAGAGGATAGGATAAAATGTCTGCCCCCTCTGCAAAAGCTCTTGCCCCCCCCCCCCCACCCCGCTGAGAATGGTCACTCTAACGGGGCTGTCGATCGTTGATTTAGAAAGCCTCATCTCCATCATGCAGCAGCTGCTCAACGAGCGCCAGTCGTTGGCAGGCCCGTAGCGTAGGGGAGGGCAGTGCCCCCAACTCTGCTGGGAAGGTCTGCCTCTCCCCCCCAGCTCCCAGAAAAGTTACTACTGGCTCATGGGCATGCCCAACATGCTCTTTGTGGAAATAAAGCCTTTGCCCCCTCCCCCTGCTCCGTGCAAAGCAAAGCCTTTGCCCCCCCCTGCTTGATAGAATACGTTATCATATACGGGGGAAAATGGATAATAACTATTAAGAATCTGTCAGCAACCCCTCCCTCCCCCCCCCCCCCGTCACGAGGTAGAAAGGACGGGAAAACTAGGACTGCAGATAGGGCGTTAAAAGGTCTGCCCCCACTGCGATAATCTATGCCCCCCCCCCAGCCCCCTGCTGAGTATGGTCACGCTACGAGGCTGGTCGTTGGACCACTAAATTCGCGCCAAAACGGAGTTCAATATTATTGATGCCTTTGTCGCTAAGGCCCTTCCATACTAAACTTACGATGATCATTTTATTATTAAATACCGCACATAAATATTTATTTGTGATTAATTTTATTTTTTGTACGCGTTATTGTTCCTTCATGGTGAAATAAAATTGTGCGTGATGTCAATGTTCTGTTTTGGTAATTTTGCACATCGATATTAAATAGCCAACTGTTACAATAGAGGGGATGTGCTTTGCTTTTGTTGTAGGACGGTGTTTTCGATGGTCTCGCTCTCTTGCAGTCTCTGACGCTCGACTATAATGAGATCGCTGCTATAGGTGTTCGGGTTTTTTCCAATCCTAACTACTTTACGAGTCTGCGACTTATAAGCCTGTCCAACAACCTTTTGACGAGCATCGAACCTTGGCCATTTATTCGAGCACAGGCCTCTCCGGGCCTCATCGTCAACGTTAGGTTCAACAAAATTTCAATATTAACCAACGCAGCAAACTGGTCCTACAGCTGCAATGATACAATCATCAACTTGACATTAAATGTTGCAGACAACTACATCGCGCATTTATCTGCATTCTCCGATGTGTTCTTCACCACCTTTTCCCAGATTTTGTGTTTTTTCCGAGGTTTCTGGGGCAATGAGCTGGTGATCGGTACCAATCCGATTATATGCGATTGCCTGGATTACAAAGCCTTCGTGTTTTTTCACGGCGTGACGTCCACCGGGGGTCTCGTCCAAAACAGTTACTGCACCAACTTCATTCCGCAGATGAAACTTCTCAGCATCCCATTGGATGCGCTCGTCTGTGACGTCACAACTGATTGCCCCGCCCACTGCACCTGCATAAATCAGCCGTCAAATTTAACCTTTCATGTGCTCTGCGCGGGAATCGAATTGACGGAGTTGCCATACAAGATACCACCGGCCAACGTCCCGCGTACCCTTCTTATGCCGGCAAAACTTCCCAAATATAAACTGGATTTTTCGGGAAATAATTTGGGTATATTAGGGGAAAGAGCGTATTTCAATAGCACGGCCATTATAGACGCACATAACGCAAAACTTATTAACGTCAGCGAAGACGCTTTTGTAGCCATGCAGCAAGTTGATAAGATCTACCTGCACGACAACCTGCTGAGGACGCTGCCGCGCTCTGTCGAAACGATCAACTTCTCCTTCACCTCACTCACCCTCTACAACAACCCGCTCGACTGCAGCTGCGACCAGCGCTGGCTCAAGGCCTGGCTCTCCTCCATCTACGATAGGCTCGAAAACAGTGAAGGCATCCACTGCAACACTCCCGTCAGACTGCATGGCAGGACCATCTGGTCCGTCAACGAAACAGACTTCTGCTACGTGCCGAGTCCAGAGACGCCAGACCACAGAGTCCTCGCCTCTGTCGTTTCTGCATCAGCGGTGCCTGTGTTGTGCGCTGCCATTTTTTTCATCGTATTCCAATTTCGAGTACAGGCGTACAGAAGGTTTAAGTTTCACCCGTTCGACCGCGACGAGTGTATCGGTGAAGATATGGAGTACGACGTCTTCATTTCGTACTCTAAGCACGATAAAGACCAAGCAAAAAAATACATCGAGATTCTGGAAAAAAATGGCTGCAAGATTTGTTTCCACGAACGGGATTTTTTGCCGGGTCGGACAATTTTGGAGAGCATTGCCAATGCAATCTACACCAGCAAGCGTGTTTTGTGCCTGGTCACTCCGCATTTTTTGCAAAGCTTCTACTGCATGTACGAGTTCGTGACAGCCTATCATCACAACGTAACGAAAAAACGACGCCGGTTGATCGTATTAAAGGACGAGGATTTTGTCATTGAACTCCGTACCTCCGCTGAGACGGCTGAAGGCGATCAAGTTCCTCTTATGGATCATCCGGAGCATGAATCCGCTTCGGGACTTGATCCCAACCCGAGCGATATTTCAATACTACGTGACTTTGTCACACATAACGTATACATCAATTTAAGCTCGGGGGCGTTGGAGGAAAAGCTGCTGTACGCCATGCCCATCAGTAGACTGGGAACGGAACCCTACCGAGATGGAATGGAGCCGACAGCTGATCGAAATGAAATAACACCGACAGCTGCTGATCCTAATGAATTGGGGCCGTCACCTGGTTAGGTGATTAATCCAAGACGGAGGAGGCTGAGAAAGGACCACACTGTTATCAGACAGTGTCTGGCAACGATGCTGCATTGTGCTGCTGTCAAAACTGGAAGTAGACGACGTAAAGAAAACTGGCGAAAAACCAATAAATCTGAAACTCTCTCATCATATTCCTGCTATTCGAACTAATTTATTTCTACATCTATATGTACATGCATGTAGGAGTTGTTCATGTGTGAAACTCGCTGTTCGACACATTGTATTGTGTAGCCTATAGTCCTATTCAAATTTCCATTAAAACTTACTTCCATGACTTCTATGTCTTTGGGACGGGGTTGGGACAACTAATTTGAACAAGACTTGGTCTACAGATCACTAAATGTCCTATATCGTTACTGCTTGCTATTAAAAAAAAGTGATTTGACTAGCCTACGCGGCTCGTGCTTTCACGTGCTCTGCGCGAAAAAGAGATTTACCCACTTGCCTTACGATAGACCGCCGCGTAATCTCCCACATACCCTTCTCATGTCGACGAGACTTTCAAATTATAAACTCGATTTCTCGAAAAACAATTTGGGGACATTAGAAGCAAGGCCTTACTTCAACAACACAGCTATCCTGGATGTGAGTGGGTCCCAGCTGGAGAACATCAGCGAAGAGGCGCTGGTCGGTCTGCAGAAGGTCGACAGGATCTACCTGCACGACAACCTGTTGAGGACGCTGCCGCGCTCTGTCGAGGCGATCAACTTTTCCTTCACCTCTCTTAGCCTCTACAACAACCCGCTCGACTGCAGCTGCGACCAGCGCTGGCTCAAGGCCTGGCTCTCCTCTATCTACGACCGGCTGGAGAACAGTGAAGGCATCCACTGCTATACTCCAACAAGACTGCATGGCAGGACCATCTGGTCCGTTAACGAAACGGACTTCTGTTACGCGCCCAGCACTGTCCATCTAGATGCAAGGGTGTTGGCGTCTGCAACTGTAGCGTCGGCAATGCCTATTATATGCGCGATCCTCTTTCTCGTCTTATTCAGATATCGTGTGCAGGCGTACAAGAAATTTAACCTTTACCCTTTCGACCGCGACGAGTGTGTTGGTGAAGATATGGAGTACGACGTCTTCATCGCTTACTCGCATTGCGATGAAAACTTTGCCGAAGAATTATTAAAGTTTCTATCGAACCACGGCTGCAGGGCTTTCTTTCATCGAAGGGATTTCCTGCCAAGCGTGCCGATTCTCACTTCAGTGTACAATGCGGTCCACACCAGCAAGCGCGTCACATGTTTGATCGCTCCACATTTCGTGGCAAGTGGCTTTTGTATGCGCGAGTTCGAAATAGCGTTTAATAAGGATGTGGCAAAGAAACAACGCAGACTGATTATACTAAAACACGATGAGTTTACCATTGGAGCCGCGCCGACTGCCGAAATTGTTGGAGGCGATATAAATAGAACCAGACTCATCGATCAACAAGTACATGTACCTTCGACAGAGTCTGAAGTGCTTGTCACTGAAACGGGGGCATCTGATCAAACAAACGACCAAGCTCCGCTTTTAATTCAATCGGAGCCTGTGTTTTCAATGGAGTCTGAGGAGTTTTTCACGAGAATCCGCAGACCTGCATCTGTGTGGACAAATGAAGATAACCAAGCCCGTCCTATTGGTGAACCGGTTCCTTCAACATCAACGGACTCTGGAGTCATTGAAGCAGAGGCATCCGATGAGAGTCCAGAGACGAGTGAAGCCGATCGCGCCCCACTTATCGCTCCATCAAGGCTTGGCCCGGTTGCAGCAGACGCAGCATTCATATGCTGCACGACTTCGTAAGGGACAATACGTACGCCAACTTGAGCAAAGAGACATGGAGAGATCAGCTGCTGTACGCCATGCCTATCAACAGGATGGGAGCCATGTCGACACCGGACAACGACGCGACTGTGCGGATTGATCCTGAAGAAGACTTAATGTCCTATGAATAATAGCATAGACAATTACACTGTTTTTGTACAGGTTTAATGCCCGAACCCTGTTTAAAGTGACGATACCATGCATGATATTGATCGGTTGATAATGGTCAATATCAACTCAAATATTATTTTTCAGTTCAAAATAAACAATGCAAAGTATGAAAAAAGTAACGATGCAATAATGCATTGATGCTACAGCCAAGATTTGACTATCACGCCTGAAACGCATGCCTCTTGCATGTACGTATACATGTAGGTGAATTGGCAATACTTAGTAAGCCTATTCAATTAATAACAATCAGGAATGTTGTATAGTCGGTTATTGTTCGGTTTTAGATAGTTTATTTAGTTTCTTTGTATCGGGGAATATAGCTGCGATAGAATCAACTCTGGCAGGAGAAATACGACATCGCTTTATTTAACACTGCAATCTTCACACTTTAACTTGCAAGGTTTTAGGTTAGGTTAATCGAAGGTTTCTCTTTTTCTGTGTGTCGGTCAAGCGCGCATTCGGTTTATATACTCCGGTCTGCTGCTTGGTTTGACTACAGCTAATGATAACTGTACTCGCCCTTTGACGACTTTGCAGACTCTATTGAATATTCATGTACTTTTCTTTTGGCTTTGAATATTCATGTGACATTTACTTCTCTCTTGGCATAGCTTATGGCCTGTTGCCTTAGTTAAAGTTTTATTCTATATTACAGGAAGTTGAATACGGAAGAGTGGCAAGCCAACTTGCTAACATTTTTGGAAGGATGAAACTTAAGAAACGTGAACTGAATAAGTTTCACATTCATGAAGATTTATCCAAAATCTCAATTTATCAAAAAATTCAATCAGTTGACGAGCGTTTATTGTTGTGCACAAATTTAACGATTCAAATTCACTGTGGTCGATGAATGCTGCGAATTGTAATGAATATTCGAGATGGCTCTTCGTCGGTCTTAAAATCTCAATTTTGTTGACATCACTGTGTCAAAATTTAGAAAAGAATCACTGAATAATACTAGGCCTACTACAGAAATAATGTCTCATTTGTCCATCAAAAACAAAAAAATCTTGATGGCAAATGAAAATCACTTTATGTCAAACTTGAGTATATCACTTTATGTAAAACAGATTGCAATAACACAGACAAATAAATTTGAAAGCGCTGTGCAATGTAAAAATCAATAGGGACAGGAGAAAAGGAATTTTGAGGCCTGCTTTTATAGGATAAAGAGTCATTAATTTAGCAAAATTTTGATACTTAAAATAAATACTTTAGTAAAGACACCCGCGGTCACACTGAATTGTTTTTACAATTTTAAAAATACCTTAATTATCGCTTATGTAAACAAATAATTAAACATCCAGATTAAGCTAACCCAAGGACCGTTTACGTATTTATCATGCCATTTCGCACCATACAACCATTCGAGAGCAGATTAGGGCTGGTCTTGAATGTGTAATTGTCATGTGCAATTGTCTGGGATCTACAGTAGACAATTTAAAAGTATTTAAACGCTCCTTTAAATCAATCACAAATTAGGCCTGCTGATCGTAAGCCCAATAATTCACTCAAACTTGATGTATAAGAGCACCCATAAAAAATATCCTACTAGGCAAGATTAAAAAATAACCTGTAGTTTGCAGTTCAAGTTGTGCTACGACGGAGTTGATTATGCCGTCTTCAATCGGCGGAACTCCAGTGGGTGTGGCAAGCAGTGGAAGAGCGGTGTTTGCCCCGATCCCTAGTCCGGCCTCCGAAATTCTACGCGTCGATTCGCCGGCTGCTGCAGAGGTCGTAAGTGTTTGCCTTTTTCTAGTTACTACACATTTTTCTGTGCGTATTTGCGTATGATTAACCTTCAATAAATAATCATAAGAAAATAGAATGGCTTATTGCATGTTGCTCTAAGGTTGCTATTTTAAGTTGTAGTAATATCAGTTATTAGTGCTTTAGGTACTAAGGAATTCGGTAAAAGGAGAAACTTCTGCGCAACTTTATTTGCGGGTAAATAAAGGATGTGATGAGACATCTCATTGGTTTTCTTTCATTGATATAGCCTACATTTGATTTCAGATTCATACTGTATACGTGATGTGTAGTGAACTATCGATACGCGATGTGTATTTGATATGTAGGATTCCCAAGTGATCGTGATACACCCCGGCTCCATGTACCTGCGTATCGGCCGCGCATCCGATGCGTTTCCCGTCACACTGCCGCACTGCATCGCTCGACGACACATGCATGCCGGCGCTCAAACGCGATACGAGGATGGATGGATGATTCGTCTTGAAACAGAGGTGCTTATAGTGACAACATAATATTTAATTTTCATTTGCAGGCCTATTCATTTTTTACCCCCTGCAACTGGTAAGCAAAGTATTGGTTTGTAGCCCAGAGCTTCCCGGCGAGTCGTAAAAGGCGACTAAAGAAGGGGAAGCGGTCGTGTGTTTCACATTTAGTAAAAGATGACAAAAGTATGGTACGGTAGTAAATTTTACTTGCAGTCTTGCACTATTTGATTCAATCATTGATAATTTACATTCAGGAGAGTAGTGATCTGTTGTTATTGTTTTGTTGTGAACGATTGAGAATTGTTCATAAGTTTAGAATTAAACTAAATTGATTAGTTTTGCCACGCCACTGAATTCTTGTTTTCTATGAAGTTGGTGTGTAATAAAATTTTCGCTAAGTACTACTACTACTACTGTTCAGTTTTGCCGAGGTTTGTTTAACCAATTGTATGCCTATAAACTCTTATAAAGAATGCAATACTTAGAGGCACAAATGTCATGTTTGCAACGATGAAGTCGTTTGTAGTCATGTACGCTGAGGTTTAATTAACTACAAGTATGAATAGGAACTCGTTTGAAGAATGCAGTACTTAGCGCTACGTATGTTATCTTTGCATACATGTACTCAGCATGAGGGTCGAGCCACACAGCAGACGGAGGGCCTGGAGTGTGCCACTGAGGCCCTGGCCAGTCGACCGACGGACGCGGGTGTCCTGCGACGTCCTACCAGACCTGAACAGGTCTGTCGTCATTTGTGCAACCAGGTTAGACATGGGCCTAAGGGCATGATCTGCCTATTGCCAAAATTGACCAAAAAATGTTTTTTGGAGCTGGCAAGCAAATATCTTATTTGGCAAAAGCCTTTGACGAATTTTGTATTTATCCTTCGTTTTATGATGTTCAATTACTGGTTGAATTACTGTGATGAATGTATGGAGTGAGATGCTGCCATGAGTGTGTTTTGTGTTGCTGGTGTAGCTGTCTGGTTTTAATCGAATGTCCAAGCCTGAAGTGACCGACGTCATCTCCAATGTTCATTGGTCGGATGTCCGACATGCACCGCAGTTCCTGATTGGTCAAGAGGTACTGCAGAATATCCGAATTTTGCTTGGTGTATGTTTCTTTATCAAACCAAGAGAAGTTAAAATATATTGAGTTGATATTTGTTCAAATTTGTGCTTTTTATTTTAACTCTAGTTTAATTTGACTAAAGCCGAGAATGACGAATTGATTTGTTAGTTTATAAATATTTAAGACTAGTAATTAGAACATTTAACAAAACATTTATAACATTTTTGTTTAAATTGTAATAGTTATATATTGTGAACTTTTTATGTAGTAGTAGTAGTAGTTATGTCTAATGTTATTTTTAACATTTTTTTTAAAAGTTTAAAAAGTGAGTGACTGTTTATTGATAAGTTATTTACCATCTATTTGTCAATGCATCAGCTTGTAATGTTTAACTATCAATCCCAAGCGCAAAAAAACCAAAAACTCTTGACCAAAATCTTGTCGGCATGCTCATAGGCTCTGATGGTGAACCCGGACGACCCGTACGACCTTCACTGGCCAATCAGACGCGGCCAATTTAACCTTCACGATGGAGTGGGTGGATCTATTTCTGCTGTAATACAGGATTTGCATGACATCTGGACTAATGCCCTATCAAGGCACTTGGACATTAGACTCAACGAGATTGCTGTGAGCTCTTTTGAATTTTCAGCATTTTATTTATTTATTCTGAAGATTGAAATGCTTTCAAATGGCCTGAAACTTTCAAGTAGCTTTTTAAACATGAAAATAATCTTAAGCATCTCACTTGAAATGCAAATATTTTTTTTTGACAGTATCGGTAAATTTTTATTTTGTATTGAAATTTTGTGTGCTCACTCGTGTTAAAAATTAGTGAATTTAAACTTTAAATCACTTTAGGAACAGGTTTTTCTGCATATTCTTTAGACCGTGACATGAACTGTGTGAAGTGATTGAGTTTCACCGGCATGAAATTAGTTGGTACTATATATTTTTTAAGACGCTATTTTTTACGTATGTTGCTTTGTTTCTTGTTGACATTATGTTCAATCTATCTTATACTGACATTGAAAATCAAAAGAATATTTTGACAAATGTATTTTACAAAAATGTATTAGGTAGCTACTAAATAAACAATTTCTGTTTAGCTGTCAATTTTGTGCTGCTGGTAGAATTACCACGTCGTTCTCCTAATACCGGATATCTACCGGAGAAGAGACGTGAGGGAACTAACGGAACTGTTGCTAACCAAGATGGGATTCTCCGCTCTCTTTCTGGTTCAGGTATTTGTCAAATATTCCTTACAACCTGTAGCATGGACATCATATGAAGAATCTGTTTTAATGCCACTAGTAAACAAATACTAAAATATAGCTTGATAATTATTCATTGCAACGTTCTTATTATATAGAACTTTATTCACCTCATGGTGGAAGAACATAATAGAACACAACTCAAAAAATATAAATTAAATAAATAGATACAGCATATACAATATTACACAACCAA
>JAQIWG010009755.1:0-10413 GCA_034695025.1 Chamaedrilus cognettii
CCCCCCCCCCCCCCCCCCCCCCCCCCCCCCCCCCCCCCCCCCCCCCCCCCCCCCCCCCCCCCCCCCCCCCCCCCCCGTCCGCAGGTTTCCTCCCGGGGTCCCAGGGACTAGCCCTGGGAGTTATTCGAGGGGGTGTGGGCCAAGGAACGGAACTATGGACCCTGATGATACTTGGATTGACATTGCATTATTAATATTGTGTATAGTGACTTTTATTTGTTGGCATTGCGTTTAGAGTAATTATATTCCCATTGTAGTTAAGTTATGTTCCTTTTACGGATTGCATGTGGTGACATTGTAGCGTTTTCAAGCCTTTCCGGTATTTTTCGGTACTTTCCGGCCTTTCCGGTACTTTCTTGTCTTTCCGGTCGCTTTCTGGCCGGAAAGTGTGTGATATAAGGGTGTAAGAGTAGAGACTGGGGACAGTCGGAGCTAGCCTAGTCGAGGAGTGAGTCGTGCGGAGCCTAGCCTAGAGCAGTGCAGAGCAGAGCCTACTAGAGTCGTTGTTGAACTTCCTTTGACTGTAGTCGTCGGCGAGAGAACGCTGTTGTTGCAATTCTATTACTTGTGGTTTTTAACTGTTCGCCTAATTAAGTCGCTATTAAAGTATATATCGGTTAAGCTCATTGTCTCAAAAGACTCTATACAAGGAAAATCGTGGCCTTCCCCATAGGGGAACCTCACGTCGAACCAAGCCGTGACGAGAGAATTTGTACTGAGCCAAGAGAGAAATAGTAGGAGAAAACCGGGTTTGCACTCGGATATAACAGTGTTTATGTCTCTCATGGACATAACCCTAAAATGTTCTAATCAACTAGCATAGATAGACTACCATAATACACGGTACATACGCTGCAGCCTACCATGTAGCGGTATTTCAATCACAATACATTAGACAAAATCATTGCCATAACATTTACTGGTTCCAGGCTACCTAACAAAAAAATGTGCCGATTCACGACACAAAAGTTTGACAAGCACTGCTCTACAGCGCCCTAGAAATGACCTCAGTCATGACATGGCTGAGATAGGCAAAGCCCAAGAGGGAAAGTCATGCGAGTAAGCCGGGCCGACAAAGCCGAGCCGCAAACAGGCTGCACAGTGGGTCTTGATGCTGGCTTTCAAAATTTCACTAGAGCCCATTTGAAAACAATACTGTGGCTTCGCCACCGGTTTTCTGTTGTTGTTCTTTTGTAGTCTAGAAATCGTGTGTAACACACAAGTGCTATATACAGTCCGGTTCTGTGCAAGAAAGCCAGCACAGAACCGCTCCCCCTTCTTTAGTCGCCTTTTACGACTTGCCCAAAGAGCTCTGGGCTGCGAGGGGGCCAAACAAACCCCTGAATACCGATGATATGTACGTACAAACTGCTATGCACTGGTGGTGCAGGCGGTTCTGACAGCCGGTGCTGCACTCCGCCAGATACTCCTCCGAGACCATCTCCAGCAGACAGATGGAACACTCCTCCCTCTCCACCTCCGTCCCTTCCACCTCCTTCCCCGCTGTCGCTCTGGGCAGCGTCACGCGCATAAGGACATCATACAAGGACAGATCATTGTTGTTTTGCCCCGGATATCACTTTTTGAGGCTTTTATTAGCCCTTCATTTCAGTTTATTCTGTATGCTTGTATTTTTCTGTATGTTTGTTCGTTGCTATTGTTAATTCTACACGGGTGTGTGAATAAAAGATATAGACATAAGCAATAACTGCAAAAGAAGACAAAATTATTATATATTCCAGTTAGAATAAAATTACTTAGCCATAACTGCAAAGAATTTCTGATACGACTAAAAGCGTCCCCTAACCCATAAGCATTGCTCTGAGCTGAGCCGCCAGTGTCCGCTCTAGTGTCGGGCTGTCGGTCGAGCTCCTTGCCAGATCCAGCAACATCAGCGAGACTGCTGCTACTGCTGCTGCTGCTGCGATGCTTGACGTCCTTGAGACGCAGCTGGCGCCGTGCGTGGTAGTTGCGAAACAGCGCTTCCACCTGGACAGACGAAGCCGTTTGCATTCTTGCTTTATGATTATGCTGATTATATAGATCTTTTACAGGCATCAAAAGAATCAGAAATATAACAACAACAATAGAAATATTAAGAACATCGACTATTACAAAAAATGTTAAAAAATAATGGCAAATGTGTAACTGTCACAAAATTATAGTCATATATGGCATACGCTTTACTCGCTAAGAGCTACGCTATACGCTAATAGTCAGATCTATAACGATGTCACTTCACCCCTGATAGCGTTGTTGATATTGCGGAAGAAAGATTGTTTAAATACATTCTCCTCTGCTTTGTATTTATCTATTTATTATTATTTTATGATTAATTATTATTATGATTAATGCTGTTCAACGACACAGCAACACAGGAGGGTCATTGTAGTCCCAAACGATGATATTGAAGCTGCTTTGTGTCACTCAAGTCAGCCACGTGGCCCTCAGGATCACCCTGATCTGTTACCTAAATGGCAATGGGCATAACTGAAAACATGCACATTAACAGCGAGAAGCTGTGTTGTAGTGGTTAAGGCATCGGACAGTCCAGAGACCCGGGTTCAAGTCACTGCGCCGCCAACTATGAAATCACGCGTTACAAGCCCTTCAGCAAGGCTGCTAAGCACACAAGTGTCGGTAGCTGCTAACCATGTGCCAGATAAATATTTATTTGGTTGGCGTCAGGAAGGGCATAAGGTCATAAAAGCCCAGCTCCAGCAGTCCTCATCAGGACGCAAACGTCTTAACCTGATGAACAACTTTCAATTGAAAAGTATAAATAAAACAGTAAAAAAAGCAAGTAAAGACAGTAAGTAAACAGCCAAATGCACTGCGAGCGCCGTGCGTGCCTTACCTCGTAGTTCTTGAGCGTCTTGCGCGCGAGAATGGCGTCGTGCGCTGGGATGTGAAACACGCGCAGCATCACAAAGAGCACGTGCACGCAGTGCGTCACCGCGCGCACGCCACACGTGCACTTCTGCGCACACAACACACGCAATGCATGCAACAACCTAGCATAAAATGCACACACTACATAATGCATAGAAAAATTGCCACCATGATAAAATATATGATAGCCTATGATATTAATGATATAAGTGAAGGAAACCTGGGGCCTCATTCAGGAAGCAATCTTATGACAATCTTTGTCCTAAGATTGTCTGAAGAGAATCTTATGAAAATCTTATCTTTTTTATTGAAAACTACGCTCAGTCGCGCTCGAACCGAAGGATGACGTCACAGCAGTCGGCGATTGATTTCATATGTTTTAAATTTCAGTTAGGATCTAATTTCTGAAAACCTTAAGAAATGTACGTAAATGAGGCCCCTGAACACTAGCACACTATTCACAAAAAGTGTCTTAGTCCTAAGAACTTCCTAAACAACTCTCAAAATTTGTTGCTGCTTGTAGTCAGAACAGAGCACCGTTATGCGCAAATCAAATAATGGCATCATTGCGATCAGCACAATTTAAATTTATAGGTCCAACTAGAAAATAAATTTACGAAAATCGCAACAAAAATTTGTCATTTGGGCTACTAAGTTATAATTTATATGAAATATTCGATTATTAAACTACGATCAATTCTTATTTTACAACTCTTGTTACCTTCCAGGATACTAGAACTGTAAAAATTACAATTTATTATAAAATCAAATAATATATTTTTTAATGTCCATAAACTGTCACAGAAATATCACGATATCACCACACCAGCGATATCAATGCAAAATATAATCAATTGCAAACCTGAAAAAGGCATAAACTGTTATTGCGACACAGCTTTCGATTATACACAGCGTGTCAGCAGCCTTTGAGACCTGTGAGCCAATGACGACGCGGTATTTGTGATCAGGTGACTCCCCACCAATCAGGAACGAGTTGGGTCCGGTCTGTTGGAGCAGGTAGAGCTTGGCTCGCAGGGCTCGCTCCAATATCTTCTCCATGCCCGCTGTCGCGTGGAAGGTGTCTGACTGGGTGGGGGTGCCCAACCCCCGCCGTGCCGCAGACATCTGCACCACCCCCCCACATCCAGTAATTACAAGTCCGCCCCTCTTCGAGTTCCATAACAACAGTGTCAATTTTAACTGGCACTGAAAAAAAAATTAAAATAAATATTTGCACTCAATCAAATTGGGCTAAATTGAAAAAAAAACTTAAAAGCAAGATGTATAGATTATTATAGAAATGCAAAAAAAATCTTCAAAAAATTTTATATTTTACTAGCAGCCCCTGCCTGTGCCCTGTGAACACTTTTCCCGTAGCCCATAAGACCCGTAGCCCTTCATCTGGAGCCCATAAGACCAGCTGCCATTCCTAGGCTGATGATCGAAAACGAACTCTCAACGTCCAGGCCGATTTGCTTCGCTAAAGATCTTCGCGACGTCATAATCACTATGAAGCGCCAATGAGAGGGCTTATAGGGACAGACCGCATCTGTAAATTAATGGTAGGACAGAAGTGCAAAAAAAATCTTGAATTTTTTTTGCTATTTTAAAAGGTATATTCAGTGATTCACACCACAGCCAAACCACAGATATTCAGAAAGACAAAAGAACAAAATATCGCTATCCGTATAATTTTTTTTATATCATAATAAACACTTTCAACTATACTTAACTATCAACATCGATATCAACTAGACTTCTGCACTCCACCCCAATGGATGATTATTTGCAGGTGCGCATAAAAAATTAGAAATTAAATCACTACAAATATATAAAATATCAAATTATCATCTACAACAAACGTAGAAAAACATGAAATTTCTACCTGCACATAACTTTGCCTAATTTTGCAGATCGGTAAAACTCACAAAAATTACTTGCGCAAATCTAAAAGTGCGTAAGCTTTATATAATGGGCAGTCCTCAAAAATACCAAAAATTAAATGCAACAAAATTTCTCACAAGCAAAACTGCCAAAATAACATGTAGCAAAAATTTCATGTTTCAGCGTATGCCGTAATTGTATTACCGGATAGAAAATGAGCTTACAACTGAGAAGAGTACGGGACTGCGCGCGAGCCCCGAGGGAAAGGGGGGCGTGCCTCTGGTCCCCCCTCGCCTCGAGGTGCCCGGGGACAGCGGCTGCACCACCTGACGGGTGAAAGGGGACTCGGCACCATGCCCCTGCTTGGGCGGGGGGCGCCGGGGCATCACCTGCTCAAAGGAAAATAATTATATATGAAGAAATCAAGAAATTAACTAACACAGTACAAATAGTTCAGTTCTGTCTGATATATTACTGCGGACTGGACATTGAATAAAGACATTAGAATTAAAAGACAAAGAGTTGACAAAGAAAGACGAAGAATTAGATATGAGGATTACATGACAAAGCGGACGGGTATAAAGAACAAAAGTAGCAGAAATGTGGTTTTATCAAACGAGTGAAGCCCGTCCTAGGTTGGCTTTTATGTTGCCAACTAAAAAAAGGATCAACAACAGCATTCTAGAAGACTTAGAGTGGATTCTATAGTCGTCCCTTTGTTCCCACCTTTACCTTCACCTTAACTTCTGAGACAATTTCATGGCAGCTACTAACTGCCATTCAAAATAACTCATCGCTTAGTCCATTTGAATTGATATATGACGTCATCGATACCACGATTATTGAATTAAGATGACGTCATAGATTTCGAGCAAAATAATGTTCTGTTCAACCTGAATTCAAATTAACCTCATTGCTTGTTGAAATTTGTATTTTATTTTATACCGATACATATTATTGCGAGTTTTTTTGAATGGCACTGAAGGGCTGCCGTCAAATTCCGTTCCTTAGTAAGAACTTTGCTTAGCCGGGCGTAAAGGTACATCTATAAAATCCACCCCTATATTCATACCAACCATTTCAAATTAACTGCGAGCTGATCAATCAGCGAGTTGAAAGTGACCGTTGTCAATCTTCTATGCCTAGTGTGACGTCACACAATCCGCCGATTGCGCCAACTCGTGGATAACTCTCCATGGTGAGTATGGGTATTAGAGATAAGCAGAGAATTGCTAAGTTTAATTGCCAAAACATAAACGGGTTTCTTCTGGCACGTGCTCACTGCTCAGAGCTAGCAACGGAAACAACCTGGTGAAAACGGTACTGCAGGGAAGAATTGAAAGGAAGCGTGGACGTTGGAGGCCGAGAATGAAATTTGAGAATAATATCACAAAGTGGACAAGTCGACCGATGGAGGCCATCGTGAGAAAAGTGGAGGACCGGGAGGGATGGAGGAAGATTGAGGAAGGTGCAGCGAGGGCACTACAACGTCAGTAATGATGGCCTGTGGAAAAAAAGAAGAATAAATTAACTATAATCAATAAATAATTTATTAATTACTAACTAAGAACAAAAATTCAACAATTTAACACTTTAATCATGACGGTCTGGCGCCTTCGCTGACTCATATAGCAGTTAAGGCGCCAGACCAAACTGCTAAGCGCACTGCGCGGTCGCGTGCTCAAGACCCGGTGGCTGCCAAGTAGTGGTGTTGAACAAATCATTCACGCACAATGTCCCGCTCAACTCGGGTATAAATGAGTACCAGGCCTCGTGTCTGGAAAATGTTGCACAGTGCAAACAGGTCAATTTTGTGTGACGTATGGAGCGGAGGGCTGGACATAGAAAAAAGCAGAAGAACAGAGAACTGAAGTAATAGAAATGTGCTTCTATCAAATAATTAATTGTATTGTTGCACTAGACTGTCTCATGCACAGTGGATGATACCTAGCAATTTCTTGCATGCAAGCTTAAAAAGCTGCAAAGGGCTACCACGCTTATGGCGTTACTGGTCACAGACTCACAGTACCAACACTAACCATAAACAGAATCAAGTTTTCAGTGTAAATATTGTTTACACCTAATGTCATTGACAAAAGCTACGTACGAAACATTTCTTGCAATGAGTTGCCTCTGAGGTGTTCTTATCGATCATTAATGACACGTAGCATTCATAGTCTGATGTCAAAATCCATAATCGCAATTCATTTTCAATCAGTTAGAATCTGATGTAAATCGTAAAATACTGAACCTTTTTCTGAATTGCTTAAACCATAGCCATTTCACTAAATTTGTAACGATTCCCAAATCTCAGGACTGTACAATCTACATGTATGTTGTCATATGAATTCAACACCTTTTGCTTTATATTTGTCATATTAAATATATCGGTCTTATTATTGGCATTATATAAATTTGTTGCATTGTTAAGATGAACACACAACCTTAGAAGTGCTAGGCTCCCTTTTGCTGGCCTGTGAGGCACGGCTGGTAAGGGTCCTGTGGGAGGAGTCCTCTCCCTGTCCCTGCTCCTCACAGCCATGAGGCCTTCTCTCTTTTCTCACCAGACCCCTGCGCAGTGACATCACAATCAGTGCTGCAAGCAGTAATTTTACATAACCGTTCCCAAAATGACAGTAATTATGTTATGGTACTAACTAACTAAGAACTAACTAACCATCTTTTTGTCATCTTTCCTGTTAATGTCCATGCTTTCACACGGATTAAAAGTTTTGGCCCTGGTACGAGCAGCGAGAGCTCAATTTTTGTCTCCTGATACCCGTCTTACGCCAACCAAATAAATAATTATTTGGCACGGGGTTAGCAGCCAGCGACACTTCTGTATTTAACAGCCTTGCTGAAGGGCCTGCAAAAGGCATGGTTTCATAGTTGCAGGCGCCGGGACTAGAACCCAGGTCTCTCTGACTGGCGCCCGGCGCCCTAACTACTACACTACAGTGCCTTACGCCTAAAATGCAGTTGCTAAAATCCATTTTTCTTCAGATGTTACAATCTCACGTAGATTGCATCAGGCAGCATTTTTGCACAAAACAAGAGGCATTAAGTATGCAGTGCATGCGACTAGATAAGGATGCTACACGAAATTATTTCATAATCTTAAATCAAGTACGGTAGCACATCTGAATAGATCCTAAGAATGCAATAAAAATTGCACTAAGTAGCACAGCTCTGTTAAATAAAGTTACCTTTCTGTGGGGTTAGTCGCCCCACCCCCAGTGCCATCCCCCCTCCTTCCCTCCTCCTCCCCCCGCTTTCCCTCCCTAGTCACCGGCTTCAGTCGCCTTCTCCAGTTGTGCGGCCCTTGGAATCCCTCATCGGAAGAACGCGGCAAGGGGGGCGAAATGGGTCTACCCACTGGAGGGGACCGAGAGGGGGAGGCGCAGACTTCGCGCAGGTCACCTTGAGGCGTTCTGATTCCTACCGTCAGTGTCACAGTCCTGTTCGAAATGACCGAAGTAGATGCAAGTGCGGAACCAAACAGCGCCGGACAGTTAGCAGCAAGGGAATCCACACTCGACTGAATCGAAGATTTAGTGCCTAAATGGACAACGGGTACCTCAGCAAAACTAACTTGCGTAGAACAGGAAAGGGCATCGTGCGAGAAATCAGTGTTCTTGTTGACGTGCGGCTTATCGATTCCATGTGGCTCGGTTCCCATCTTCGAAAGCTTTTGGGTCGTCGCCGCGGTGTTCTCCTCAACACGCTGAATGTCTCCTAACAGCGAATTTTCCACCAATCGATCCACACAAACTTCGACGCTTTTGTGCACGCTTTCACAGCTAGCGGGATCGTTCATTTTCGAATAAGAATCGATGCCTTCCCTTGTCGCGTGGGAGCTGGTGGAAGCTGGTGGAAGCTGGCTGGTGGAAGTGCTGGTGGAAGTGCTGGTGGAAGTGCTGGTGGAGGTGCTGGTGGAAGTGCTGTTGCTGGTGATAGTGCTGGTGAACGTGCTGGTGGACGTGCTAATGGAAGTGCTGATGGAAGCTGGCTGAACGATCCTTGCTGCTCTGATGATTATTGGGGTTTCAACGTGAACCACGGTTCTTATAACAGGTTCGAGGGATGGGCTGCGATTAGCACCCTGCCCCTGTGTAACAGCAGTCAAGGAGCCAGCGCCGAAAGAAATACTCAAAGCCTCAATTTGTTCAATCAAGGCGTGTGCATTCTCTTCAAACTCGTTACTCGAAGAGTTGATGGATCCGATCAGGGCGGGGGTGCCTGTGTGCGGCTGATCCGAATCCGAGCCGAAAGTTTGTTTTGATTCAGTGTCCGCCATGTTGGTTCGAAATGTGACCAGATTTTTTCACGAGACGAAGTCCCGCATCGTACTGAGCAGAGCGTGAAGTTGTAAAATGTGGAGTTTAGGGTGCCGTTGTCCCTTGTGACAAAAGTAGGAAACCGCACTAGATGTCGGCTTTAGACTATTGCGCGGGCTATCCAAGTTTTTCATTTCATTTTTGAACACTGCAGTTTGGTGTATAGTTTATGCTGATTAAGATGTTGATATTGTTGTTAGGCGGGCGCACATAGTGAAATGCGAGAACACCAGCCATTTATTTTTTTCGAGTAAAACTCTTAATTCGGGTGAACATCCTTTACCTTCACAAAATTTATAATAGCACCAATTCTAAGGTCATTAATTTAAATTTCAATCAAAATGTTGGCAGAGCGCGCTGTACTTCGATCGGCGCTTCCCATAATTCAATTCTAATCTGGACGACTGCATCACAGTCAATAAGACGACGTCGTGTCTCGCGGAGCATCGATCAGTGGTGCCAAACAATTATTTGATGGCAGCAGAACCCCCAATGCATTTAGGCACAGATAGCCCTACAAATTGCGCAAGCTCAAATATCCCTACAAATTGCAGGGCTATAGTATCCCTTGCTACGAAATAAATGCCTGGACATCATTCACATCACGATTCATTACCCTACGGCAGATCTTGGGACTTTTTGAGCACCGCTGCTACCATTTTTAACGTAATTCATCCCCTCTCCCCCTTTAAAAAAAAGTACCGCACTCAACAAAGTTTACACAATCTGGCCACGTGTACTTTGGCCATTTGGGATCCTTGTCAAGGGGACTCGCTATATTCCGTATAGTGAGGCACGTTTGGAGATAACGGGGGCGGGGCTCTTCCCCATGGGGCAAATCAATTACAACCGCCCACAACTTGATTGACAGGGTCATGACCTATACACATCCAATCATCATAATTACAACTATTAACCATAATTTAAATTAACCTCCGTTTTGCTTAAAAGGTCCTTCTTTCTACGCAACTGCGAAGTTTATGGATGCGCGTATTAGTGCGCGTACAAGTGTAGGCTTGTATTTCTGTGGTCCTTGTACCCCTTTCTACTCCGCTTTTTTCGACTTCGATGCGACTGCGATTCGACTTCGCTATTATTTTTATGTTTGGCAAGGGACACAATTATCTTCACGCAGCTGATTTATTTCAGTTACTTCCTAATTAAACGGTAGAGTACAATAAGCATACTATCATCACACATCCACTGTTTTAAAGCATTACTATCTGCCGGTTGCTAGACTTCGATTTGAAGTGCGATTTTATTTTGTAGTCCGAATTAACCAATGAAAATATATGAAAGA
>JAQIWG010009756.1:0-10413 GCA_034695025.1 Chamaedrilus cognettii
GTTTCGTCCAGGCCGTGGTAACATTTAAAACTTAAATATTGGGGAAGTATAACTATTTTACCTTTTCAATTGTCTGCCGACTAGGTAGGAGCGGTTTTTCATAGGAACGTTAACTTTTTTCTGAGTTGTTTAGAACTGTACAACTTGAGTGTGAGTCTAGTGCTCTACATACACTGAGTTTTCTTTTCGCTTTATAATTGTTACCTCCGGATGTATATATTTTGAACTGTCGCTGTATTATATGTAGATATGTTATTTCATGTCAATATATATATTATTTGAATACTGACTTCATTAAAATATTGATAAAAGATTCTCTGAATCACTTAAGAGGTCAGATGGCGAGCGCAGGCTCATAATTATTATAAAACAGATCCCGGTAAAAAGGGGGAGCGGTAGGCTCCGACGGGGGATTTTCATCTTCAGAAGTTGAAATCTTTACGCTGGCGTTGACACTTTTTCTCTTTTTGATGTAAGAAAGCAACGGTGGCGCAGCAAACGTTTTCAAACAAGAGAGGGCTAATTTTTGGTTTTGAAAGGTGAGGGATTTCGGAAGGGTAAAATTTGCGCCAAGTGGGCGTCGCTTCCCCTTTAAGACACACACAAGCCACGCCTCCGAAATGAGCACTGGCAACCTGCAGCGGCGCGAAAGAGAAAAAATATTTGAGTAGGCGGTCCTAGCCTCTTCCTAGCTCCCCAACACTTACTTTCATATAGCAGTGTTCAAAGTTGACAATTACGTAACGGATTAAAGCAGTTCGAAAGATTCGTCAATAGCTAAAAACGTCCTGCAGGCGCAGCTATTTAATTAAGTCCGATGTGCTGCGCAAGTATTGAGTCGGGCACCCGCGGCACTAGGCTAAATATTTATCAGGGGGGGGCGGGCGAGGCAGGAGATGACAGCTTTCAAGAAATGTTGCACAAAATATGGGTGTGGATTAAAGTCACGATGACGTTTTTAGACACCGATATCGGAAGATATGTTTAGGCTATACTCTATATCCTACACATAGGCGTGACTGGCCACTGGCTACTGCATGGCCAGCAATAGCTGGCTTCCCGTTAGTCATCTATACCAGTTTACTTCATCAAATGCCTCTCAAAATCAATAAAACGTGCATATACAGGGTGGGCCAAAGAAAATAGAGAGATGAAAGTTTTGAAGGCATAACTAAGACAATTTTTATCCTAAGATGACTTAATCTTGTGCAGATGAATCTCAACATTCTATTGTCTATTGCCAACATTTTTGCCAAGTTTAAATGAATTCTGTGAATTAGTTCCAAAAATAACAGCTTTTGAAGTGGACTGGTCTGAAATTTTCGGGCAAAGATGCAACAGAGTGATGTTTTCATAGATACATAACACAACTTTTTTCTCTTGAAGAAAAAATTTAGTACAGATAAATAACTGTCAATTGCTAATATTTTTGCCAAATTTAATTTAATTCTGTCACATAGTTTCAAAGTTATTAGCCTTTAAAATTTACGTGTCTTTGTTTTAAATATATTGTTGTTTACACATTTTTTACTTTCCTGTACTAAAAAGTGTCGCTTTCAATTTCTGCAATGTTTTTAAAGTGGGAAAAATATTTTTGTGTAAAAAACCTCACTCAGCAATCATATTCATATAAGTCTAGGCAGTTAGAATCAGAATTGCTACTTAGCCATAATTGTTGGATGACGAGCACTAGCAATTATCTGTTACATGGTTGCACTTTTCACCAAAACATCTGAGAAGTCTATTCTAAAAGCTCATAAGTTTTGAATAAATGTACAAAATTCATCCTACAGCGTTCTGCTTACCAAAAGTGTTTCACATAGAACTCGCATTTGCTGCCCGGTTCCAATCGAGCGAGTCCGATTCCTACCTATTTAAAGTTTGATAATAGGTTGAGGTCGTTTAGTCCCCAATGTCTCTAATCATTCGCTTTACCTGATAAAACGGCAACAGATGAGCGCCAGCTAAAAAAAGCAGCCAAAAATCCTGATAATGGACAGCCATTTAACTGTGCATAATATAGTCGTCTTTGGAAAATTGTCAGAGCTACGAATGAAAGCCTTCATGTATCCGTTTTTTCCGGCCAACCCTGTATATCATTTCGATATTCTAGACTTCTTTTACTGAGCACTCTCATTACCCCGATTGCTCTCTAGTACACATTCCTTTCCTGAACCCAAATTGGGTTTTACTAATTACTTTCTTCGTAGCTTCCCTTAATCTGCCTAATCACTATTCTGAGCATGATCTTTGATGAGTGCGGGAGGCCTATAAGACAGATAATCCTATACCCACTGCATTCATGCGTTACATTTGTTGATGACATCGGTCTAGAGTCTGCAGGGGCCCCATCACACGCAACTCTAGGCCCAACTAACGCCAAGCCTAGGAGTCTAGGCATCAAACAGACTCTGGATCCAATCCCCAGCTCCGGCAGGTTACCCTGCCCTCCCTAACCACCATCCGCCCGTCTTAGCACTCCCCGATCCGAGCAGCTTCTCAAAAACACTGGGGTGAGCCATGAGCATAAGATTTTGTTTTGTTCTATTCATGACCTGTTAAAGCATGATGGGCGACTTTCTGACTTTAACTCTAAGGGCTGGTTTTTCCAACACGGATTTAATGGTGGTTTAGGATTTAACTCAGCATTGTGCATAGGCTAAATCCTGAACCACTATTTAATCTGTGTTGGAAAAACCAGCCCCAAACGTCATTTAAATTTCTGACACTGAGACGTTTTTTTGGTGGAGCCATTTTTTGCACACAGCATGTGGTCTATTACAGTATACCACAATACTTATATTTCTATATGCATAGATAGGCCTATATTTAATATATCGTTTTCAGCTCTGTGTTTCTAAATTATAATTAACTGTCTTTTTTTACCCACTATTTCGTAGGAGCCATATGATAGAACTTTCAGACTGTCGATGGATTATTGGAATGCAGTTTAGATTTGTTAATAACTGCTTATATTGCAAACAGAAGAGATTTTTATTTCAATTTACAATACCATTAATTAAAAATCAAACCTGTGCACTAAGCATGTCTTCCCAACAGCGACATCACCTACCAAAACAGCTTTGGTCACCTTTGATCTGGACAAGAACAGAAATAGCAATGTATATAATGCTAGACGTGTCAAAACGTTAGTAAAATATGAGCTAATTGCATTATAGGCCACATGGGGGAACAGTCCTTGAAGTTTCCCTGGCGATCATAGATATACACCATTTCTCAAAATAATCTATCTATCTACACCGAGTTTCATAATTAACTATCTATCCACACCGTGTCTCAAAATTAAGTGCCCCAAACAATTTTTTCAATAACTACGAAACGCCATTAACGTTTTCAATGAAACTTTCACCACATTAATTTGGATCATAACTTCATCATATTGCTCCAAAATTTCAGTGAATTTTATCGAGCGGTTAAAAAGAGACGAGTACTGGTAGTCAAAGTTGACCTACAAAATACGCATCAACCAAGCGGGGAAATTGCTCAATTGCTGTTTGTGTCAGCTATTTTCTGGCATTAATCTCTTTTATAATAACTCTTTTATATGACTTATACACGCCAGCGTGTGTAAGTCAGGGCAGGGCGGTACGTTTTGCTGGTTCAGCGCTGCTTCGTAGAACTCCTTTGACCTCGAGAGGATGTCTTCCTGGGACAAGCATGCGCTACCATCTGTCTTATTGATGGGAGCGAGGCCACCGGTTCTGGGCTTCTGTGATTTAATGGCTTTGTACGCCGCCGTCAGGTTATTTGATCTCAGCCCTTCTTCAGCAGCTTTTGCCAGAGACTCCAAGTATGCCTCCTTGTCACTGTTTGCTTTAGCTCAAAATATACCTTGAAGTCTTCTGTACTCTGACTTATCCTGTCTCTGTCGAGCCACACCTTTTTCTTGCAGCACCTGAAGGTGTCGTGCGAGAGTCACGGCCACCGGATGCAGTGCTTCTCTCCTACAATTCGGCTAGCCTCCTCCTTTATGATAGAGCTCACCGCTGTCCAGGCACTCTCTACGTCGTCTGGCAGTGAGCCGAGCGCATCAAACTGATTGCGCACCGCAACGGACTAGGTTCTAGTGAGGGCAGGTTCGTCGCAGAGTCGTTGGATGTCGAGCATCTTTTCATGAGCGTGTATTTGCTGGTAGCGAGGCGACAATAAGATCAAGGCCACGACGAGTTGGTGGTCAGTGTTGGTCGCAGCTTCCGCGCCCCTGTAGACCCGGTATGTTTTCAACAGCAAACAGTGTCTGGTTAGGATATGATCCAGTGCTTCTTTGTACGACCGTCGTTTGATATCCAGTTATCATGGTGTATGTTCAGCCGCTTGAACTAGCTGCCAGATATTGATAATCTGTGTGTGGCACAGAACGAGAGAAGAAGCTCTGTGTTGTCGTTTGCGACACCGGAACCATAAGATCCAACGATTGTCTCAACATGCTATAGGTCCCGTCTCCAAGGCGCTACATCAGCTATTTGCATGAGTGTGAGCCACAGGGAAGGTGCCAGTCGAGTGGAGGGAAGGAATTATAATTCCACTCTACAAGGGCAAGGGCTCAAAAATGGAATGCAGCAGCTACCGACAGATAACTCTTCTATCAGTTCCTGGCAAGGCTTGCTCACACGTTTTGCCGGCATGACTCCAGCCCCTGCTACTAAGGCTCAGGCGTCCTGAGCAACTGAGAGTTGCTCCACGCTGGACGCAATACTGACGCTCTGCCTTTTGTCTGAGCTGCACCGGGAATTCAATCGCCCTCTCACGATGGCCTACGTGGATATAAAGGCAGCATTCGATTCAATTGACAGGAACGCTCTCTGGCTGGCTCTCAGTGTCATTGGAGTGCCAGACACGTTACTCAACCTGGTTCAGGACCTGCATATAGGTTCTGGTGGCAGGGTTTGGATGGGGGGTCGGAAAACTGAGATATTTTGCACTCGCTTGGGGGTGAGACAGAGCTGCGTTCTCGCCCCAGCGCTCTTCTGTCGGACGATGGATTGGATTCTTCAGCGCATGCCACCAATAAGCAGCATAACCGTCGGCCAGTCCACCTTTATGGACGCCGACTATGCTGATGATGTTGCTCTGTTGGGGACAATGAAATAGGACTTATAGTCTGCACTCAGTAGATTTCAGAACGAAGCAACCACAGTGGTTCTGAACGCCTCCTAAACCAAGACAAAAATTCTAAGTACAGGGAAGGAATCCACAGTGTTCGACATCCAGGTTCATGGCCAAACTGTACAGGTGGTTGACGACTTCATCTACCTCGGAACTAAGCTGGGCGTCAAAGTGGCTAGTTGTCAATTATCACAATTTTGCAGAAATGTGCTTGCTACAAAAGCGCGTCAGAAAAAAACCAACATCGAACACCTAAAGCATAGAATAACCGAAAAGTGAGACAAATTTGAATATTCTTTAGTGATCACGAGATACAGCAGCAAACACGTGATCAATTATTGGATCCCTTGCAGGCCGGGGAACAAAAAGTCGACTTGCAGCCCAGAGCTCCTCCGGCAAGTCGTACAAGACGACTAAAGAAGGGGAGCGGTTCTGTGCCAGCTCTCTTGCACAGAACCGGACTGTATATAGTCTTTCTGCTACACAACAAAAAACAAACAAAAAACAAACAAAAACCAAATCCATTATAGGCTAGTACAAGAGATGTAAATGGCAATAAAGCAGTTTCCCAGCTTGGTTGATGCGTTTTTTTGTAGGTCAACTGTGTAGGCCAATTGTGTCTGTTTTACCGCTCGATAAAATTTCAAATAAATTATTGAAAATATGAACCAATGATTGATCAAAGTTAATGTGGTGAAAATTTAACTGACAATGCTTATTGTGTTTCGTCGTTATTGAAGAAATTTGTTGGGTCGTGTAATTTTTGAGACATGGTGTATACTGAGCGACGCATATAGATCCGTCACAAAAACTAAGCCATCTCCAGGGCGTTTTACAGTTACATCAACCATCCTAGGAGTTCAAGCAACCGTCGACAACTGCCGTTTAGTATCATAATTCAAAACCAAAAACGTCAAGCGCTACAGTATACTAGGCTATGGATAACAGAGTTTGAATAGTTCAGTCTTCAGTCTTTCGGTTAAGACGCTCAGCGAAAGTATGAACCTGACGATCCGAGGAAGTGGGTTATACGACAATAATTAATGTCCATCTGTGAGCTTGATAGCAGGAGCTCCTTGAGCAGCGTAGAGCACTAACCCTCTGCAATATCAATCCCTGCAAACTATAAAACAAAACAATTGGCTTGCAGCTCAGGGCTCCTGGGCGAGTCGTAAATGATGAAGAAGGGGGAGCGGTATAATGGATAAAAAATTAGAGGGTCAAGAGGGGCCGAGTATAGCATATACACTCTGAACGGAAAAAAACGAACCCATATATATTTTCTACAATAATTTGTGCAAAAATTATACACTTTAATCAAAACACTGAAAAACGTTAGTTTAGTATAGAATGAGTTTAATGAGTTACATTTTTATCATTTATGAGTTATAAAGTATGTTCAACACGACTTCTTTCGACCTCAACACATGCACCAAGACGCACTCGCCACTGACTCGCTATTTCTTGCAGTATGTGGTCATTAATCTACGGTACCTGCATGAACCAGTTGTATCAATCTTATGCAGAAGGGCGTTTTGCGCACCAAGTTTTCATGCTTTATCACAAAATGCTCTAAAAAAAAATTTGCACTGTAATTCTGATTTTGGCGTAAATAGCCTGTTGTATCACTATTCTTTCCTCACTGAACGCCATATTGTAGACAAATGATGCCACTGTTACGTACATTTTGAACCGGTTCAGCTTACAAATACAAAAGTACAGTAGTTAGCATTATGTTTGGCAGAAAAGTCCATGCAGTCTCAAATACTTTTTTATATTTAGTATATATTTCTCTATTAGTTGCAGAGGTTGTAAGCCTATTGTAGAGGTTCGTTTTTATCCGTTCACGGTGTACACGACAATGAGGTAGCCTCCGGTAAGCTGTCCTCTGACGGTCAGAGTTAAAATTGGATACAAATAGGGTGAATGGTAAAAGAGCGGTCGAGTTGGCGAGAAAATAACGTCATGGCTCAAGAGTTAACGACACGATATGCCAAAAGAAAAGATGCGTATCTTACTCGCATACCTTACTAATTTCAGTTAATTCAAATTCCTGACCTTTGCCATGCCAATAAAATAAGGCATATGGTCAATCATTCATCATTGCAGGTGTTTACTGCTTACATGCTTTTCTAATACCCAATGAACATGCCACTATATGCAATATACCACTTACTCACTCGTGGTCGTTGACGTCAGCGATGGATGACGTCACTGTTTGAAATTTAATTTTAAAGGAAGACATAAATAAACAAATATGGTTTTTACCAGAGAAGATAAACAAATACAGTTTTTACCAGAGGAGATCAAATATTCATAAAATATTGCGTCAAGAGAATGGGCATGGAGCAAGAACGTTCATCAAAGAATTTCCCAAAAAGAGGGTGAGCATGGCATCTCTTTATAGCGTTTGTTTGAAGAGTGGAAGCTGTTCGATCACAAGATCATCGATCAAGCAATTAAACAGTAGCGTCTGTGTCTTCGATCTTGTGTCTGGGAGCAAGAGGGACACTTTGAACACCTGCTGTGACTTAATGTTCTTTGACTGTTTGCTTGTTTAGGACTGCATAGGCACATATGTTTGCTCTGTTTGTTCTGTTTGCAAAGCATCTTATTACCAAATACGTCAACTGCGCCAAGTACGTTCATCGCTTGATACAAATTCTGCCATCATCCCTTTAAATTACCTCGTTTCTTCAAAATTATATTTCTGAAACTCACTATATTATGGACTCCCTGCATCATCCCTTGAAAGGCTTCAAAAAGTTCAAAATGCATTGACCCGTGCCATAGTCCTCTCTGTTAGACGACACCATCACATTACCCCTACCCTTAAAAAACTGCACTGGCTTCCTATCCCACAACGCATCAGCTTCAAAATTGCTTCAGTGACCTATAAAACACTACAAACTCACAACGTGTGACTGTAAAAATGTTTCTTTTTTCTGGGTTTGGTTACGTTTCTTGGAACATGACACTTTATTACACTTGCAATTGGCTCACACTGAACTTGCTTTTTCATTCTTTCTTTTTTCGTATGTTGCATTTGATGCTATATTTCTGCTTACTAGCCTATATAGTATTTAAGTTACATTTATTATTTTTGTGTTATTCGTGAAATTTGATGTATTGCCGTCTAAATTGTGCCATAATAGGGGCAGTTATACAGTCATTGGCAAAGCCGTATAGCTTTGTCAGTGGCTGTCACAGGGAATGCGTTCCCTCTTTAGCTGCCCTTATTGCTTCATGCCTATGCCGATTGATACTTGTATTTCTGCATTGTCTTGTCTTGAAGTAATAAAGATAGAAAAAAAAAAAAACCTTCCTACCTCTCCGACCTCATTAGTCCCTACATACCAACCAGAACTTTAAGATCCCTAGACAAACACCTCCTTAGTGTCCCTGATATTCGCTTGGCCAATGGTCAAAGGTCATTTTCTTTTGTTGCACACTTACCATCTGGAATTCTCTTCCTCTCCCGCTCCACACCTGTTTTACCCTGCCGTTGTTTCTTTCTGGATTAAAAACACATCTTTTCCCACCATAGATTCCCTAAATTCTCTGATGGACACATGGACAGTCGACCCGATTATCGTAGACTTTTTCTCCCACCCCTTTGCCCTAGATTTCCTCCAATTATACATTGATGGTTGCCCACGGCGAATTAGACGACGATGACGTCATTAAACGCCAAAGCGGACTCTAAGCCCATTATTATTATTATTATCATTACATAATACTTAGCAACTAATGTGGAAACTATTTTTTCGGTACCTTTTTCAAAACACCCATAATTTTGTCAAAATTACTCACATTTCTCTACTAATTTCCAGGCTGAAGTAGATATGGCTATAGTTGTTCTGTGTACAATTTTAAACCAATCTGAAAACTTTTGACCGAGTTATGGCAAGTTTAAAGTGTTATCATTTTCATCCAGACATAAAATTAAAGTTGAGTGTTAAGACTAAAGTTAAATAGAAGTTAAAATAAAGAGTTAGAGGGACACATACATTTAAATGCTATATGCGGTTGGTATAAAAAACCTACCCTTCATTCATTTGCAAAATAGAAAACGAGCGATTTTGAATACAAAAATTAGTTACTGAAACTATAATATATCGACCGCTTCTCATATTCTATCTTATGGTAGATATATAGGGTCTAGATACTGAGAGGTCCACTACATGTCAGAAAAGCCCGATAGCCTCAATAAAATAGGTTTGTTGAGGCTAAACTTGATGAAAGCGGACGCTGCATAATTGAAGAGATCCAGGGGGGGTACCTTCCCGCCCGTACCCCTCAGCGCTTCCTCACCTCCTCTTGCGTCTGTCCTGCCGTGTTTCACTCACCGGGGTGGTAGCTACCGGGGTGTTTCACCAAGGTGGTAGCTACCGGGGTGATTGGAACAGTGCCAAGTTGTGACGTGGCAGAACAGACTGGATTGTGTAACGGTAGTGGGAAGAGCCAGGATTGGTGAAAATTCTGAAATAGCCTAAAACTGGGTAGCTGATTGGGTTAAAAGGAGGTTGAGGGGAGGGGCTAAGGGATGACGCGGCAGGCTAAAGCACGCAGTGTCTGGAAAAAGGAGTTGAAACTGGCTGGCTACACAAAGCACCAGGAGTGCTAGAGGAGAGTAAAAACAGAAAAATAAGGTGTTTTTAACTTGCAATAACTGTAATTGAACTCTCGGTGTGTTTAGAGAGTGGTCTACGAGTGAATTTGAACCAGTTTGAAGTGCAGCGCTAGCCGGAATATTCAAGACACTGTCGGAACGCAGGTAGTGTGCGCAGGAAGGACAAACTTGTGGAGATCTTGTCTTATCTGGCCGGACATCAGGTACTTTCAGCGCGACCCACGCGGTCGTAGCTCGTAACATTGCAATTTGCTCATTCTTGCATTGCCGAGAGAAGTCTGACGAGCCCAAAACGCGGGGACGTGACCTACCGTCAGGGGTGTAAGCTGCCCGAGTCTGCACCCAGTACCGCTGGGGCGATAGAGACTCGCAGCAGGGCTAGGGGAGCGCCATGTCGCTTCATAATAATAAGTAGCTTTCGTATAATGTTAATTTTTCGTATAATAATAATAAATAGTTTTATCAGGCCTTATTTTAATCACTAAATAATCGTTTTACATTTTATCTAGTCAAAAACATTTCTCTCTTTATCTCACAGAGCCATAGGCCATCGCGCATTTACACCACAGCTCTCAGCAAGTGCCCTCGTCCATGCCATTGACACCGGGATGTTCCACTGTTTTCTTTGCTGGCCAATCCACATTGTCCAAGGG
>JAQIWG010009757.1:0-10412 GCA_034695025.1 Chamaedrilus cognettii
ATATTGCGTTGCGATATTGCGTTGCGATATTGCGTTGCGATATTGCGTTGCGATATTGCGTTGCGATATTGCGTTGCTTGGCGCTTACCACTGCGTCCGTGCTCTAGCTGACTTGGCGCCTCTGCACGATACTAAAGCGCATTTAAACGGCGATAATTGCGCCGGTACGGCGTGCCATTCAGCCGTCAATGGCGTCTGCGCGTAAGCCGTATTGACCACAAATCGACGTCTTTGTCGACTTCCGACGCCCATTGTAACGAGTCGTCGGTCGGAGCCGCGTCGTCTTGCAGGTGAACGGAACAATGCTCCAACCAGCGCTGTCGCTATGGTACAAATCCTTCGTAGCGCGTTGTGGCGAAGCAATGGAAAAAATGCGAGTGCGCAATCGGTATTTCAAAATTTTGTTGAGGATTCTCTCGGCCTGATCGCTTTCATAATGCTTTTGCTAGCCGAACAGTCGCAAGAGATTTTGTCCTGACGAATTGTAACTTTTCGACTGCTGATTAACAGATTTACGTGACTGCCACAATAATATCAACCGTAAGAAAAGAACATGATATGACACAACTATGACTCGGTCAAATGTTGATCGCTTTTCAAAATTTATTGGATTCTCCAAAAGAAAATTCAACAAAATTCGGGTTTTGAGTAAAAGGCGGGCAGTTTTGATATCTGATATGAGATTTCCCAACACAAAATGTCAGTGAAATATGTAGGCTACAACATTGTGACAACTGCGTGAACTTTGTCTTAGGAAATAGAGTATTTTCGTTTTAAAACTTTTTCAGTGTGTTGTTTTATGGCAATGTGATTGAGATGTTTGGAGATACGATGTGAAATTGGCTGCAAATACGGCTGAATTTTGAAAATAAAAAATTGAAAATCGATTAGAATTTGATCGAGTGCATGTTTGCTGTCATTCTTTAAACCTGGTGTATATTTTACTTAGGCTAGTATTGTCTTTTATATTCGGTGTCTGCAAAAGGCGATGCGATACAGGAAGGACATGAGAAGCTCACCAGGATCATTTTGATCTCAAATCCGCCGACCTCGAATATTTAAATAACGTATAATTAAACAATCTCCGAGTTCGTAAGATATTAAAATAATTTCAAATTCTTAGGCCTTCGAGGGAGGATAAAACTTCCGGATGCTGCGAAGCCGTGAACGGCTGCTTTGGGCAAAATGTCTTCATCGCGACAATGCAAAGGAAGCTAGCGACTTCAGGAGCCCATAATACAGCCTTAGTTAGCAGGCCTATAGGCTAGGCCTATGTAAGCCGAATTTGACAGTGGGCATAAACCTACTGGCTTTGTCACTAATACGCCTATTCGCAAATTTGTACATATTTCACTGACATTGTGTGTTTGGGAAATCTCATATCAGATATCAAAAATGCTCCGCATTGACTCGATGTAATTGTGTATTTTGCTGAAAATTATTACACACGAATAGAAGAGTCCCCGTAGTGGAATTAACAGCCGCACGAAGTTGGAACAGTTCGACGATTTCTTATTAATAACAAATTAAGCCAATTGCCTTTGGCCTGCCCGCCAAGAATAGAACAATCCGCAAAGTTTACTCAGCCAAACGTCATGCACAAGTTTTAAGCAACTCTCGTAGCATACGGTACGTCAGAAATTTCGATGCACACGTGCACCGTTAGCATTAAGTTATAAATACTGTACCCCTCCAGATATTATGATTCAACAACCGCCATAGTACGCCGAACCAGATCGCGACTTAGCTGCGCTGTCGTCAGGAGGTCGATTGGAAATCCGGATTGCAGTAATGTTGTGAAGTAGTGCGGCTTGTGCACTAGGTGTTCTGACGTGCAGGAGCGGTGTGACAGAACCAGGGATTCAAACAAATCCCCCCCCCCCAGGATGCGACACCCCACCCCTCAAGTGCGGATGGACACACCGCAACCCGACGACCCCACTGGGGGAGGGTGCTTTGAAAATTATTGAGATCCAACTCAGAAAACCTTCGTCCTATACTCCCCCCTCCGCTCGCGAGTGCTGCACGAAAAAATACAGCTCTTCTGCCTGGGGGCTTAGCATAGAAGATGTGTAGTTTTAAAAAGGTACATTAAAGCCCGAACAATCAACATGGTCTTAAATTTGTGTACATTTTCCAGAAGCAACATGCATAAAACTAAAAGCCTGGAAGAGCCATGATAGAGGTAATTGTTGCCCGCTGGGTTTGTTTGTTTTTTCAGGTTGTTTAGGGACGCGCTCACAATATGAATGGTACGTGTTTGCCCGCTTGGGTTATTATACTGGAGCTTATAAAGCGTAGAACTGTTGGCGAGAGAGATTTGGGGAAGGGAAACTGATGACGAAACTGCGTGTACATGTAGATATCGGGACTTAAGCAATCATCGTTAAATTTTCACATAACGCTTGTACCATATTCTGTTGTTTACGCTCATAAAATCATAAAAAGTACATGTCTACAAAGGTTTCGTCTATTTAGCACCGGCATAAATCAAGCTGTAAGCTCTTAGTTAATTATATGCATTTGAGCGTTATCGTAATCAAAGTAGTACGTTCAATAGGCTTATCCCTTATCATTCGCTACGCGGATATCGTTAATCACTGAATACCTCATTGGTTTTGCTGCACTATAATATGAAAAAAAATGATGAAAGAGGGTTCAAAATAGCGCCATCTTGCTAATGCATTTTAACTAAAATATCCAACCAGGGGTCAAATATAGTTCATACTGAATGCTACGTTGTATTGCTCGCACAATGAATTCAAAGGAGACCTATAGGCCTACTACACTGAGGCATTACTTTCTAAAGCAAGCAGCTATGGCCCTAGGCCTACACAGTTTGAAACCCTAGATATGTTTATCATTAACGTGACAACGACAACATCATTGATGAAATGCTGAGTGCCAGCTCCGTATTATTGTCCTAGATGTCTGAATTAAAGAGAGGCCAAAGTTGGTTGTGAAGTTCGTTAGCTCACAGAGAATGCGTTCCCTCTTCAGCTGTCCTTATTACTTCATGCCTATGCCGATTGATACTTGTATTTCTGCATTGTCTTGTCTTGAAGTAATAAAGATGAAAGAAAAAAGAAAGAAAAAAAAGAAGCTGCGTCGCATTCGCTACATGTCATGATGATGTTCTTGAGCACTGGTCTACAGAAGATCTCTGGCCTATGTTCAAACTAAATACAAACGTGGGTTCACATCTCGCGCGCGTCAGCAGGAAGCTGCAAAAAAACCCAACGACGTTAGGCAACCACAAATCAATGAAACGCAATGTGTACTGACGTATCCGGCGACAATTTGTGAATTTGTGCAGCGATAAATCTCAAAATTATCACCACCGGTACCGAAAATATGCAGAAAACATCCATTTCAATGTCAAATCTGAAGCTGCAGAATTATCCTAAAATATGCCCTGATGTACCCTATATATTAAAAAAAAATCTAAAATGTCACAAAGAGCACAGCAGATAAACGCATTAAAAGAAATAAAACACAATTGCTCAATGACACGGCTGGAAGGCCTATAGGAATACCTGTGGTGTTGACGAGGCGCGGGAGGTATTCGTCCCAGAAGGCGCAGCCCCTGGCGCGCGGGGGGCCTCTGTGGACGCCCCCCTCGGTTCCCTCGCCCCCGCCTAGGTAGCGCACGCTCAGCTCAAGGTGCTCGAGGAGGGGCGGGGCGTATACGGGCCAGCCGCCGAGACCCGACTGCGTGCCTGGGACCTCGTTGGGATCTCTGTGTGACAACACGTGAACTGCGTTGAGTCAAATATTTGATGAACAAATTCATAGTTTATCATTAAAAAATAGTTATGCAACATATACAAATCATATAATTAATTTAAATATTCATCTCGTATTTGCATTTAATACTGTACGGATAAATACTCATAAACAACAACCCCCTAGCGAATTTGCGATAACTCGGCCAAAAGTTAATATTTTTGCTTCATCTTTTTGGTGATTGTAGTAATTTAACACAAGTTCTGAAAATTTCACTTAAAAATCTGGTTGCATTCAAAAGTTATGAAACTTTTCTTCCAAAAAGTCACAAAATCGTTTAAACCCATACGATTATGCCTCTCAGTCGCAGCGCTTTAAATGACTGGGGATACATTAGAAGTCCTAAAGAAGTCGACTGGTTTGGTCAACAATATAACCTTCATATTTTCTATACTCACCATCTGCTCTGACAAATGCTTGAAAAGACACCACTTCTGCCTGCATGCATGGCTTTGTTGATGAGCTGCTACAGCGCAAGTCAGTCAAGTCGCGCACTGGTTCGTTAAATTCAGTTACACCGTTGTCTTCAGCTTGGGTCTGTGAGCCTAATACTTTTCATGCATCACCCCCCGTTATGGCAGCCGGGCAAAATAGGTTCTGCTAGTTTCGCGACAAATTTCAGAGATAGGCCGGCATAAAAATGCTCTTTGCAGATATAATATTGTGGATTATAGCAATTTTTTGACTTTTTGGAATAAGTTTCATAACTTTTGAATGCAACCAGATTTTCAAGTGACATTTTCAGAACTTGTGTCAAATTATCTCAACTACAATCAATAAAACGATAAAGCAAAAATATTAACTTTTTGGCAGAGTTATCGCGAATTCGCTAGGGGATTGTTATTTATGGCTCGCTCTGTACAATATTTGACGCTGTTTAGTAAGCCTAGATTGCTATGTGAAACTGTTGCTCATTAATCTGTTTATTGCAATAATTACACTGTGAATCAAATATTCTTGAAGCGTCATATCAATGTGGAATATCATAACTAATGAAGCGGAATGCACTGGAGTATAGGGCAGTGTAATTAAATTTGTATCACCAACTTTGACTCTCTACTATGTAGAATTTAATTCAAACGCGAATGTAGGTACCAATTTTTGAAGCCAAAAGAATCATTGGTGTAGTTTATATACTAAATTTGATAAGGTCATCAACTTCATTTCTTAAATTATATTCTTCATTTGTGGAGTTAGAAATCATAAATTTAACACGAACGTGACGAAGGGCAAGCTATAGAAAGAAAGTGTGAGCTCCAAACCTTGAGGAGGTATTAAGCTTGAGCGGCTTTCAAACTACATAAATGACGGCACAAAACTCTCAAATGAGCATCTTTGAACCAAAATATCTAATCACAAAAAAGCTCAGATTTAGGCCCGCCACTGTATACCCGTTCTTAGCAAAGTTGGTCCAGTAGCGCATCATGGCTCGGCTCAGCTCCTTCTCGTCCTCCGTGAAGTGACGTCCAGGCCTGAGCGCCTCCCCGAACACAAACACGATCTCGTCCCCGTGTAGCACGCCCGCCCAGGTGGGCCATGGGTTGGAGGCGTAGCGCTGCGTGAAGCGGTAGGAGTACACCCGCTCGCCCGCCGCGGCGTACGAGAACGCAAACGCGTTGAGTGGACAGATGATCATGGAGTCTCCGACCGCCGCGTCAAGCGCCTTGACGTACAATCAAATTACGATCTAATCCAACGTGATCAACCGTAATCACAAAATCACGGATTTATGCACCGTTGGATTAGACGCTTATGTCTTCCGGGCACACTCGTGTTCCTGGAACATGGGTGTTCTAGGAAGTAACCTTAGAGATAAGTAATCGGATGCTTCAATTTTTCAAGATTTAACAGCATAAAAGCGTAAGGTTTCGATACGAAAGATTTGGCTTGAGGCTCGATTCTCTTTACCGCACAGATGCTGTATCCATCACGCCGAAATCTCGCTGCCTCCCTCAAAAGGAAAAATGCTAATTTTGGGTGTAAATCAACGTCTTTTTATTTTGAAACAAGCCTGTTTCAAACCTCTTGGCAGCTCCTTTACATTGTAATGCAAGCCCTAGAAATGTTGTGCAAAATTTACTATAAATCTAAATGCAAAAAGTATAGCACAAAATGCCCTGTGGATTGTACAAATATTGTACAATTAAAGCTCAAATGCCATGAATCTTCATTCTTAAAAGCGGGCAATCAACCAAAAGTAGCGCTCAGTACTTATATCATGGAATGCATATGCCATAAAAGCCTGTTTGTAAAAGGCCGTTGCATCAGGGGCCTGTTTCTCAGAGTTTCCATAACTTTAAGCCTAAACTTAATCCTAAAAAAGATTTGAAAAAAATTAAGTCCAACCGCCGACTGCCGTGACGTCATCATTTGGTTTTGTTGCTAGTGGCGCCGTGGCGGTACTGAGTTTAAAATAACTAAGACTAAAATTTGCTTAAGATTTTCTTAAGAAATTCTTAAGACTAAAATTTGCGTCAGATATTTTGAGAAACAGGCCCCAGCTTTGTAAAGTGTAGGTCTATGTAAAGTAGCCTCAGCACCACATTTATTAATGTAATGCCTTAACTATTAACTAAAAATGAAAGGAACGAGCTAATTTGCAGCATTTCTAGTAGAGCTTCACCGACCATCAGGTTGTCCAACGCGTTGTCGAGGTCCGCCCAGTTTGTGTACTCGAACTTGATTGCGTTCAAGGCCAGCGATCCCGTCGGTCGATCAGTGCGCGGGTAGTAGGGAAACAGCACCGAGACGCTCTCCTCAAACTGCTCGCGACTCATCGACGTGTTTATCAGACTGAAGTGCTGCGTCTTGTACAACAGCTCGTACAGGACGAAGTACGACCCTTCATTGAGGTTGCTCCCGACAAGAATGGGACACTTCTTAAAGGCGCCGCGGCGCATCGTTTCCTCTGGGGGTCCAGTGATGAACAACCCGTCGATGAGCGGGAGGAAGGTGAACTGAAGCGGACCCTCCGTGTGATAATCCACGATGCGCTGTGCAGGGATGGCTCTCACGCAGTCGGCTACGACCTCCATATCGTCAGAGTTTTCGCAGCCGAGAAACTCGAGGGCCAGCTTGAGGGAGCGCTGCTTGGCCTCGGGCATGGTGAGGACGATAGAGGGCATGGTGGCCGCGCCGCTCTGGAGGATGGCGCGCTGGAAGGTAGCGCCGCTGAGCGGGGAGAGGAGGTGCAGGTTGACACTCACCGAGCCAGCGCTCTCACCGAACAGCGTCACGTTGTTGGGGTCTCCGCCAAAGTGCCTGATTATACGAAAAGCACAGAAAATAGCCCCCTAGAAGAATCGCGATAACTCGGTCAAAATGCAATATTTTGCAGCTGATATAATCCTGACACAAGTTCTGAAAATTTCACCTGAAAATATATTTCATAAAAAAATTATGAAAGTTAACTAAGAATAATTTTCTAATTTTCTAAGACGTCATATTTATAGAATTTCTGAGAAAGTTCAAAAATCTTTTAAAAATGCACAATCATGCCCGGAAAGAGCGTTTTGATGCCAGTCCGTCAGAGTAATTCGTCGCCAAACTCAAAAACACAAATTTGATTTTTACAAGACTTGTCATGGAATATTCTACATGTTCCCTGCAATTGAATCACTGTGTGTTAAGGACTCAAGGCTAACATCATGCCGCTGAAACATAATTTATACCTAGCCAAATAAAACGTCAATAACGACATATAATCGGCTACTGAGCTACTTTATGTCAATTTAGACCGTCGTTTAAGCTCAATAGCGTATCAACTATAGCAGACTGCATAATTTTTGAATAGCGATAGATTCTATCCAGCACTTCTAACGTTTGTCGACGCGCACACGTTTTATTAGTCATGTAGGCCTACAACACTTAATGAAACATTAAATGTATGGTAACATTAAATGTAATATTTAATGTTGCATGAATTAGTGTGCATGCCTAAATAGATAGGCAGACTATAATGTCATGCAAAAGGAAGCATCAGCTTGGAATCAGTCGAAAAGCAAAGCAACTTTGAGAACGCCTAATGCCTGATATTGGTCTGGATCCACTGGAGGGCCATGAGCTGGTCGAACAAGCCCGCGTTGCCAGGGGCCGCCTGGTCGTCCAGGGCGAAGAAGCCTAGCGCGCCGAGGCGGTAAGCGATCGAGACGACGATGATGTTGTTCTCGGCAGCGAGGACCTTCCCGTCGTACAGGCTGAGCGTCGTCGTGCCACTAGAAAACGCTCCGCCGTATATCCACACCATCACGGCTGATCTGCATACATGCATACATAGAATTTTATTGCAGGCATCTGTAATACAATACACGTAGTTTAGCAAATAATATCTGCGGTCGCCAACAATACAGGTCTACATGCAGGCTCTGAGCGCGACAGTACACACCCAAAAGCGCCGGTGAATGCCAATCAGTGCAAGTCTTTAAAATCTGCTGTAAGTTAAGCATAATAGCTAGAGTAAAAATAGTCAATGGTTAAAAAGAGTCGCACAATGCAGAATACAATACAGCATCTCAGAGATCTATACAAAATTAGGTCAATTTTTTAGTCTTTGCTCTTTAACTCGCGTATGTTGGATGGAGCCATTAATAATTATCTATTGACTAAGCTGAGTCGCCCCACGGCGTTTTTCAGTGATTTTTGAAGAGACTACAGAGACATACTGTAACAGAGAATCGAAGTAGCCGGACATAAACTAATCCTTAAATAAGCGGTTTATAATCTTTAGCCTATTTTTACTCAATTTTCAAACAATTTGACGTAGACCTGCGTAGCCTCGGCCGCGTCCTGGGCACCCACACGTTCAGATAGAGACAGTCCTCACTGAGCAGCGTCGGCGGATTCCACATGTTTGCTCCGGGGAACTGATGCCCAAAAGTTTCATCGGGGGTCTGATAGCAGGAGTTGGGTAGTCTCGTGGCGTTGTGGATGTGTAACCACGGCTCGACCGGCTGCGGGTGGCGGAAGCGAAGGTAGCCGAGGGGCGGCTTGGCGAAGGGGATTCCGAGGAAGGCGTCGACGGGGACGCTAAGGGAGGGGTAGTGGAAGCGGACGCCGCGGACCTTGCCGCTCGCCGTTTGAACGATCAGTTCGTCCTTGACCGTTGAGGCGGCAAGCGTGGAAGCAGAGAGGAAGCACACGAAGAACGGGACATACGAGAATCGGAACATTTTTGGAGTCTTTTTCTGCTGTAGAACGTATACCTAGAGACTTCTGGTCAGAGCAGCAAATATTTAATATAAATATTTTGAATTTCCTCTTCAATGGCTGTAGCCTGTTTGTCAATTAGCAGCTGCACGTAGGCCATGCATGTTCTGTTTCCTATTGTACAACTGTGGCTATAGATCGGCATCAACTGCACACTGCCTGTCCTATGGGCAAACATGCATAGGACCAGAATTGCAAAAGGGACGGAGGGTGGTTAATTCCTTTACTGGTTGAAGGCATCCCCGGCAATGGTCCTAACCCTTGCAAATCTTGATCGATTTTCTTCTCTCCATTGAAGGTCAGATGAATTTTCACGCACAAATTCGTTCTTAAAAAGCCACAATTGAGGTCCTTTTAAAACTTCGATTTTCTTTCACGTATAGGCTAAGATCACATAACTTTTTCTGATCTGATTTTCTTTCATAAGTAATACGACGATTTTGAGCCGTGTGTGCACCGTGCACAACATCCGCACATAGGCTACATACATGTCATGTTATAGGCCTTTCATGTAGGCCTATAATGACCTTGTAGCTCACCAGTTCGAGCACTGCACAAATAGCCCAGGCCTACATACAGGTGCAGTGCAGCAGAACACACCAGGTTAGCTTTTTTATTTACACGAACGAAGTTCTTTATTTTGTAAAATTACGCTAACGCTGTGTAGCAGGGCTTCCGTTAAGCTTTTTATGCTGGCGTCCGGAGGCTAAGATCTAGTCTCGAGACGGCAGGATGTCTATTTTCTGGCGCCGTAGCGATAGAAAAGCGTATGAACATACCATTACTGACTTCAATGTAAGTGCATACAATCATGTACAAAAGTCATGTATGTAGAACTTTAGTCGAGTAGGCTACTAGTAAGTTTTTTTTTTTTAAAGGCTTCGTCCCGACACCCCCGGCCCTCCCCCGGCCGTTCATGATCTCCGGAGCTTCGCAAGGAGAGGAAAAATGATCCGGACACCGGCGTGAAGATGAATCATCATTGATGGAAATGTGGCCCCTCTTTGGGCGGCTGGATCCGCCACCGACTGTTAGGCCTATGCCCAGAGTTCAGCTTAGCCCTTACAAAATAGGAGTAACGTTACACCTGCTGCTTGTAAAGCAGGAGTAGTGCACTCCTATGCCTTTCAAACGAGTAGGCCTAAGGTAGGCCTACTCCATCATCGTCCATTTTTGTGAGTACTGCTACTCCTACCCATTTCTAAATCCGAGTAGTTTCAAAAAAACGTTCTTTTTGGAGTACTACTCCTACTAAACGTATCCTTGCCTATGTCAATAATTGTAAGCCTACGTTATTGGCAAAATTACATGTAATTGCGTCCACAGGCGCAGGAACAGGGGGGGGCGGGGGTGGCATTGCCCCCCCACTCAAAAACTTGGGGGGGGCAAAAGTATCTTTTGCCCCCCCCCATCCAGACCGC
>JAQIWG010009758.1:0-10412 GCA_034695025.1 Chamaedrilus cognettii
GATGTGTATGATGTGTATGATGTGTATGATATGTATGATGTGTATGATGTGTATGATGTGTATGATGTGTATGATGTATATGGTAAATTAGTTTTCAAAAATTATGATTGTTTATGCAGTATTTGCTCGTAATGCTAAAGAAATCTTTATTATAAAAAGCGTAATGTTATAAGTGAAGCTCATTTATTGATTTTTAGTTACGGTGTTATGTTAACTGCTTTTTTTGTCATAAAATCATCTGTATCAGTACATTTTCGCTTCCCTTTATCTACACACAGTATCTGGCAGGATATTGTTCATTAGATGTTTTTCACGCATCAATCAGGATGCAAAAGAAATAAGAAATAAAACAAAGGCGCGTGTTTATTCCCCGGTGCAGCGCGGAGTGTGGAGGACAGCCTGACGTTCAAGTACAGTGACGCCGGGCCGCGCGGAGACGAACTTCTTCCCCCGTCCGTCCGCGCCGACCTTCGGCTTGACCTCCGTGACTCCATTGACCTCGTGACCCGAGGAGGGCGCCCAAACCCCTCCAACGCTGGGAAGTCCGTCGCGGTGGCGGCGATACGGCAGTTTGAATTCGATTCGGGGCGCGGCAGCGGCGAGAAAAGGAAGTCGAAGATGGCCGAATCGAAAAATCCCAAGTCAAAGATGGCGGAATCAAAGATGGTGGAATCAATGATGGCCGAATCAAAGATGGCCGAATCAAAGATGGCCAAATCAAAGATGGCTGTCCCGTCGGCGCAAGACTCATTAGAAAGTCCGTTGCAGCGGACTAATCAGGAACGCGGGGAAAAACAACGACCAAAATCCGCGGTGCCAAAAATTCCCCCCACGCTCGTGAAATCCATCGGCTCTGGTCGAAGGGCAATACGCCAGGCGTGGAAGGAAAATTGTGAGGAGGGGGGTGGGGTTGACTCAGAAAGAAGGGCGATGAAAAATCGAAGGGCAATGTCGGCGTCTACCAGGGGAGCACGACCCTGGAGCGCAAAGGGACCCGCCCCCCCCGAGGCAGGGGCGGTGAACCCCCCGCAGAAATTTTGGCAGTCGGCGGCGGTGCCCGCTGCGGCCGGTTTGAGGGGGAGCATAGATTCTTTGGCAGGGGGGGAGGGGGGAGGGGGTGTGGGCGGGGCGGGTGGGGGGAGAAGAAGACCAGCAAGTGTGGGGGCTCGATCTAGGTAAGGATTTTGAAAATTTATTGCGATAACAAAATGAATCCTATGTGGGACCCATTGCAGCATTAGCGCTTTTGCTTTGGCGTTCAAGATTTTATATCATTGCCATTACTAATGAACAAATCATCAAGTTGCAATTTATGACGTTTGCCTGTTTTGCGAATGATAAATAATATTTATTGTTAATAGATTGATAATTGATATTAGTAGTAAAGCAGCGCTTAGCATGCTCAGCAGTGCTGTTTGCGTGTCTACATCCTGCTACTGCAGTAGCCAATTATAGGATGTGTAGATAAGATAAGATGCTGCAATAAATTATTTTTTGCTTTTTTTTACGACCGATCACAGATCGGTGAGAAGTTCTGCGGCTGAGCGATTGGACGTAAAGGGGGCGCCAGTAGACGCGCGACACACATCGCCAACTAGACTGCGCTCAGGCCCCCCAGCCACGCAGCTGGCCGCTGCAAGGCTGGAGGAGTTTGGAAAATTTTCTGCTATGGTGGGATTCAAATCTATTCTGTGGAAGTCCAAGATGATTTGAAGGAATATATGGTTCTATGAATTGCATGATTCCCATCACTCTAGTGCGAATTGCTTATTGTGTGATGTATTTGCAGCTGGATCTCATCAGTTATTGTATTTATTTGCTCGTCATGTCGTTAGAATGTTGAAATGGAGACAACACTTAATTTGCAGATTTATTTGATATTAGTTCAACAGCAATCTTCTAAATATCAAAGGCTAATTCATATCTGAAGATTAATTTTTTTATTCATTTCATTGCAGAATCTAAAATCTTGCAGAAGTCTCATTACTTGCTTTTTCCTGCACAGTACTTGTGACCTACTTTTGCCTTCAGATCTGACCCAGTTTCTGTTTCCATTGGCAGAGCCCGCGCGTGCAGAGGGGGGAGCTGTCGATGCTAGTCTGTTTCCCTGACGAGATCCTGCTGCGGATATTCTCCAGTCTGGGTCACTGCGACCTCGCGCGGTGTGTCGCGGTCTGTCGTCAGTTTGAGCGCATCGGCATGGACTCGTCTCTCTGTGCGTATTGCTGCGGCTGTCTGCTATAATTGACAATTTGCAGTTTGGCCCTGACAAGACATTTGTAGCGTTACGCCTGCTCTTTTCATAACAGGTGTGGTGCAATTGCTCAGCCTTTACAAACAGTGAGGTCCTATGCCACCAAAGTTTTCTTTCACGCATAATGCTGTCCCAGTCCGTTTCAAATTTGGCGTACAATAATTTGCATTTAGTCACAATTCTTAGCCTGAATTTAAATCTAGAACTCTTAATATTACTATCCCTGCTACACTGCTGCACTGCGCATCATACAGATAATATAATAGTACAGGGCATAGTCTGGTTCAGCATTTAAAGATGTCATCCTACACATTTCATGATTCTTGCAATGTATAGCCTATAGTCTATACTGCTGCATTAATTTACCTTGATGCTGATTGGTCAGGGAGGAACATCGAGCTGCGTGATAGGTCGGTGACGGACGAGTGCCTCGCTGCCATTGGTCGACGTCAGCCAATAAGCTTGAGTCTGGTTCAGTGTACGGGGGAGCAGGCTAGCGCAGAGGGCGTGCGCGAACTGTTCCGACAGTGCGCCGATACTCTGCGGGTGGGTTTTGTATTTTTTGTTTGTCGGATGAACGTAATGCGCTGCATTCGCTTGTCGTGGAAATAGTTTTGTTTATATTTCTGATCTATTGTTAGCAAATTAGTACATTTTAATGAGCATTTGTATTTATTTAAATTTTTTTGGGTTTGGCTCATTTATTTTTTGTGGATATACAAATACAAAATGATCACATTTCCATTATTTTATTAGTAAGCAGGCAATGTAAGGATAAACGTAAGCCAAGCATTAAATCTGAAGTTTCTGCGCGTATCCAGGCGCTGTCATTCCCAGGCTGCACGCGCGGCCCACTGACTGGCGACAGCCTTCTGCTCCATGCGACCAGCAGGTGTCACCAGCTGACTCGCGTGGATGCGAGCTGGTCCAACGTCAACGATAGCGGCGTGATTGGACTGTCTGAGGCCTGCCAGGGGTGGGCACTCCCTAAATGCAACTCTAATTCTGACCCTAGTGCTCGATTGCTGACACATATGTAAATATTTACTTGATAATCATTGTACTCGCGCGCTTTTCACGCACTGCGACATATAGCATTGGTGTGCTTGGCTTGAATCCTGAACTGCTTAAATTTTAATATAAATTGTCTGACATTTAATATCAGTACACATAACAATGTTGAGTTTAGTACAAGTTCTATAGTTGAGTGTCAAAGTATGAGGTGACAGGGAATCTGAGGTCCCTGGTGACGTTCCTGGCCGCCGAAACGGACTCTAAATCCATTATTACCATCAGCATGCTGCTTTATCTGTTTACAAAAACTAGGTTTTGCATTATCTTAATCACAGATTTTGATTATGTTGCAAATCTACATTCGCTGATCCTATTTCGTCGGTACCAACTCGATCCGGATCATCGTAAATCCGGATCATAGATGTGGATAAATGAGCTGACTGTGTGTGTGTGCGCTGTGGTGCAGAAGTCTGGAGAGCTTGGGTCTGAGTGGCTGTCAGGCCATCACTGACGCCGCCATACAGAGCGTTGTAATCAGGCACGGGCACAGGTGGCGTGTTTAAATATACTCCTTCTTTTTATTTGATTCGCCATATTTAGAGTTTTGAATTACTAGCGGCAGGCGTTGAGCAAACGGTGATTAGCTGACTCGACTTGCAATTAATGCGTTCAACGTGAGCTTTCCCTTAATGCCCCTATGAAGCTGATCTTTTGTTCTTAGCCTCCGGAAATTCGACTTTAATTCAAGTCTAGAGCTGTAGCAGTGCGTAACAGTGTCTCCAATATTGGGACAAATGGACAATCCATTGGGGTAATTTGTCGTAGTGTAGGACAAATCTCTTTCGAAAAGAATCAAAATTAGTAGAGAATCATAAAGCATAGAGTCACCGATATAGTAGCAGACGGTTGGCGCGTGTGTTGGTTTCAGTCTGAGAGAGCTGCAGCTGTCGGGTCTCTTCTCTCTGACACACGAGTCCGCGCAGGCTGTGAGCGCGCACTGTCGCAGCCTCACCTCCCTCAACCTGGGACACTGCTGGAAGGTAGCTAGGGCTGCTGCTTGGGGTTTGGGTTAGTGATTAAACCTGAGCCAGTGTTGGAAGCTAAGAGCTGCAACTTAGAGTGGGTTTAGTTTAGGGTTGGCAGCAGCACTAAATCATTAAAGAAGTAGACTACAAACTTCTGATGTTATTGTTTTATTGACCTGTAACAATCTGCTGTCATTCAATTGACCAATGAGAGACTTTAACAAGGAGTAGTTGATGGTTGTTTGTCGCACAGTTGACAGACAGCAGCATAGCTCACATGTCGACAGGCCTGGGGCGTCTGCTGACTCTCGACCTCAGGGGTTGCAAGCAGGTAGGACCTTCACCTCAAAGGCAAATTGCAAGCAGGTACAACCTTGACCTCTGGGGTTAATTACAAGTGGGTAGGACCTTGGCCTTAGGGGTTAATTACAAGCAGGTATGCGACCTTGACCTCAGGGGTTAGTTGCAAATAGGTACAACCTTGAACACAGGGGTAGCAAGCAGGTATGACTACACCCCTGTATTCATCTTTGCCAGTAAACCATGTTTCTTGTCAGATTCTACAAAGCGGCATGCAACGGTCACTGTGCACATGGTTGTTGTGCAGTTGAGGGACCATGGCGTGCATCAGATTGCGCGCAACTGTCCGCGCCTTCAGTCCCTTTCACTGTCCAACTGTCCTCTCATCACAGACAGCGCACTTGCTGAGCTCTCTGCGCGCGCCACACAACTCACGTATGCTCCCTCACGTACCAATCATTTACTGTTAAGCGTGAATTATCGCGTGCATGTAATTTAGGCGAATTTCACGAATCGGCAAGCGCGCAAAAAATATATGCTTGAAAAAACATTTCATAAGTTATTTATAATTGTTACAATTTATAATGATACGCTGCCTCAAAACGCGAAAAATAAGTGCCAATAAATTTCCAAGAGGCAAAACCGATTTAAATTACCCTATACTTTAGAGTTTGGGCTGAGGCTGATTAGCTGTTCTAAAAATAGACGCATGACCTGACGGCGCGTGACCAACCAATAGGATGTTCGTGTTGCTCACACAGGTTGTTAGATGTCGCCGGCTGCACAAAGGTCACCAACGTAGGGTTCAAGACGCTCGTCGCGGCGTGCCCGGCCCTCGAGCGGCTTGACGTCAGTGCAACAGCAGTCAATCATCGCGGGTATACGCCCCCTGCCTCTCTTTTTGTCTGTGTATGCTCACAGAACAAGTTGAGTTTTGGCCAATCGGATCGCAAGAATTTAATCTGAGATCAACCTGATCCAGATGTGGCCAATGGCGCTTCAGCATCAATTTAGGATAAGTTTAAATTTGACACGGAACGACTGGGTGTTAATGAAGAACCTCGAATACAAGGTTTAGTGCAGGCTACAGACGTTCTTTTCTTTTTTCTTTTCTTTATTGAAAACTCGGCGCATACAAATAGAAATTGCTTCTTACTGGCAATGGTGAACAATAGCGTTGATGTGATAGGCCTACGGTTTTATAGATCTCAGATGACGCCTTGGGACATCGAAACGAGATTTGAGTGACTAATACTAAGTTGTTTGCAGGTTGGCGGCTCTAGCCAGTCTGGGCTGCGAGCGCCTGCAAGCGCTCAAACTGAATCACTGTCGCCAGGTCTCAGTCGACTCACTCCAGCGCGTCGTCAGGCACTGCAGACGGTACCGATCGCCATCCATACATGTACACTGAGGGAATGCGGGCTGCGTAGTGGATATTTATACCTGACTGCGGAGTTGCGAAGTCCATTGTAGAGATGCAAAACTTAGGCGTATATGCGTAATGTACTGTAAGCGTGAATAATCACTCTAAGGGTTGCGAAGTTGTCAACATTTGAATAATGCGCGACGGCATCAATATATATGGAGCCCCCTTTATTCACCTTTCGGTAGTTCAACGTACGGATATATTATATAAAGAAAAGAAAACCTTAACTAGAAACATGCGGACATGATTTTCACAGTATGACCCTCATCGTAATCAATATGGTGTACGACGTTTAACGATGTTGTATCCTACGTTGTAATGGATGGAACCGAGCGACAAAATGTGGAGCCCTAAAAACATCTAGGCCTGAAGGCTAGCTCGTTTAATGTAAAAAATAATTGTTAACCCAATGGGCGGAATAAAGGCCGGCCTTGCGCGGATGTTTGCCCGCGCGCTTCCGGATATATTATATATATATGTATATATTAGCCTCTGGACTCGGCAGTTTTATTCTGGTCAATCTCACTGAGTTGCTACGGTTAGAAAATATTGAGAACCATGCGGAGCCCATGTCTTGGTATGTAGTCATGATGGCCACACTCCTCCGCGCTAGTTGCATATTATAAATGTAGTCCGATTGGTTCATTGATAATTCATTGACCTGACCCGACCTATAAACGCTCTGCGTACAGGCTGAAGACTCTCTGCATCTACGGAGTGGCGAGCGTTCGAAGCAAGGAGGATCTTCTCTGCATTAACCCCTCGCTCACCATAGAGATGTGACACGATGCCGCCGTACACCATAGAGACATTAGACGAGAACCGTTGAATAATTACGATGATTAGAGGCTACCTCTCTGACACCGATTGCTGGCTCTGTGATTTAGCGTCTTTTGTTTTAGTTGTGTGATAAACATGACAAGCCCTTGTGGTCTGTGGTAAGTGTTTGTGATCCGTGAATTTGATGATTTTTAGGCCAAGAGGCTAATTTCGTTTTTATTCTGTGATAGAGTTTTGACTTTTTTCATCGTTCTAAACAGTTTTTATGTTGTAATTCATAACGCTTCAAATATTACAAACTCGCTTGGCTATAACTGCTACTGTTAATACCTTCTGTTTCCGATTCGCAACAATGCTTTTCAATATTGAAACTTTGAAGGCTTTTCATAATTTTGTCAACTACACTAATTGCTCATGGCCAGATATTCCAATAATAGTAAGAGAAGCCTACGGTGTAAAATCTGGTGAGGCCTACTGTGCTTTGCATAATTCAGCCCTGAACTACAAAGCTAGCTCAAATTCAATTGCACCGTAACACTGGCTTTAACTTTCCTTTATAAAACTGATATTTCAGCTTCAGCGTAGTCTCAACTTTCAGCGAAACTCAATCTTTGGTGATGACTGTGTTGTGTGATGCTTGCTCTGTTGGATCGCTCTCTCTGTAAATTGGAGTAGTTTGTAGATGGTACGCCTAGATTGTAAGCTTAGCTTGGAGACCACAGGTCACACATTGACCGTCCTGGTCACCCTACATGCACGTGTGACGCGTACAGTTAGCCCTCTGCCGTGCATTGCTCCCACTGACCCGGAGATGCGGCCTCTAGCGTGGAATGTCGATTGGTTGCTAGTCGAGGCTCGGCAAGTTTACGGCTGACGGTCGTCACAGTAGCAATAAGTCAACAAGGATTCTGTACAAGGTGGCCCAATGAGACAGTAAGACTCTTGTACATGGTGGTACATGGAAAACTCCACCTCACGCAGCCACGCTGCTACACTTCACCGCATGCAGCTCTCACTAAATTTTATTCATTCTAGTTCAAATAGTGGATATTACCAGCAATAACAGCAGTGCCTGATTTATTCAAAATTTCACCGCGCAAAATGGGCTTTCGAGCTATATTTCCCCCGTCCCTAAAGTAAATTCCTGCCTACGCCCTTTAACCCTCTGCCTCTTCCCCCCTCCCCCCCTCTCAGTTCAACCCTGCGAGCGATGAGGACGCGGACTCGAGGCGTTTCCGCTCTCCATCAAGCGTGCCGGGCAGGGGGGGGGTGACAGCGCCCCGGGCGGAGGGGAAGGAGGGGCAGGAGGGGGGGTGGCGGAGATGAGGGCAGCGTGAGGGCGTGACGCGCCGCGGCTGTGTTGTCAATTATGAATGGCGCGCAGAGGGAGGGCGGGTGGGGGGAACAGCCCCCATTCTGACATCCACGTCTATTTAATCGCTCCTGTGTTCCCAGCTCTTTGCGAAAGAATCGCGTATACTTCCTTAAAACCACAGCTGTACACGGGTAATGATAGTTATTTGACGCTTTGTTAATTTATTGACAAAATGTTACGAGTTTTTGCGGGAAAGTAGTCTATATGCTACTGCATTGTTTGAGAGTCACTGTCATCTATGGGCCTAGATCTTAGAAATTCTTGTTTTACTGTAGTTACTTTGACTGTTTTGTTACTGTTTTTACCGCCTGCTGCATTCGTGCGTGTGTCCCGCACTTAGTTAATACATTGAATAAATATCCTCAAATAATCAAGTTAACCGATTCTGTACCCCTACATGTAAAGCCGGTGCGCTTTTGAAAAGCTTGATTTTTAACTTCGTGCATTTCAAATGCGAGTATTTCAAAAGCGAGGTTTGTCAATACGGTGCCTTTGAAATGCAAGGCTTTTGACCGACGAAACTCGAACCGGTTCGAATTTCGTCTCGCTTTTGAAACGCGAATTTAGATTTCGTCTTTGAGCATCCGCACGACGCTTTTGGAATACCAGATTTGAAAGCAAGCATTTTAAATGCACGCCTTCGAAGGCATGATTCATGCTTTGCAAAAGCATCGTCTGACACTGTTGCAACGATAACTCCCCCCCCCCCCCCCCCCCCAACAGCGTCTGTTGGTAGGCTACTAGAGCGCCATTGCGGCGCAGACTCAGAGCTCTGGAGAGCGCCGCTGACACGCCTGACAGTCTGCCGCGGGACAGCGGTGCCTCTAGTGGGGGGTAGACAGGGGCTCAACGTCACCCAACTCTTCAGCTTTACCGGTTTATATATACGATCCGTCATTTCAATGCATTTTTTTTCCCCTCTCATCAATACGCAGTCAATTTGAGCGGGTTGACGCACTCTTGTCTCCGTGATGACCCACCCCCCCCTTCTTTCTCAGTCATTAATTTTTTGACGTAGACTATACTCCGTCACTTCCCCTCCATCAAGATAGTGTTGGTTAATTTGTTTCACTGGTTCATTTGGTTAATCCTCCGGTTTACACGCTTGCTTCAGCAGCGCTGTGCGTAGAGTACACTAGACGTCCCCTGGGCGGCTAGAGCGACATCACGAGCTGACGGAGGCAGCTAGTCCTCAGCTCGTCTGATATTGCTGGGCTGCAGCAGCAGCTGCCTTGAGGCCAGCAGTGTGAGTCTGTAGCAGACTTGGGAGATTAGAGCTATCATGCCTGGGCTACAGGGCCTGCATACAGCTAGTCACAAGTTTGGAGACGAGGGCTCTGCCTGTGGGCCGCAACTTTAAAGCCAGAACCACGCGCTCAAGCCTATGCTACAAGCCTATGCTACAAGCCGATGCTACAAGCCTATGCTACAAGCCTATGCTACAAGCCTATGCTACAAGCCTATGCTACAAGCCTATGCTACAAGCCTATGCCTCACAGCATGGCGCAGCGTTTGCAGCCCAGGCCAATGACCTACAGTAACTCTACCATTGACTCTCACGCGACTATTGTTTGTTTCTCGCAGTCATTCTAAAGGGTAGTGAGTGGGGCAGTGACCCTATTTTAAGAACGCTTCGTCTGAACGAAAATGAAACGCCAATAACATAAAAGTCGAGTATACGTGTATATCCGTTATTATTATCGTTCACACCAGCAGCATAGGCCCATCACAAGTGGTTATACATGTACACGACACACATAACAGCCCTACGTGCACATTCCAGATCAGACCAAGTAGGCTAAGTATGGCTCTAGTTTCCAAAAATGCGCATTCGCTACTCTCGGTGAGGTAGGCCTACTAGTAATTAACAGCTGCAGTGTCGTTGTGCGTCACTGGACCAGCATGCATTTTGAACTGGGACTGCGCGCACGCGCTGAGCGTTCGCCTTCGTAGTATCACTGGGTCCGCTGGTGTAGTCTGATGCGAAACTTGCGGTGGGCGAATGTCGTGTTTAGAAATCGAGGAAGGGGAAGGAATGGCGTGGCGAGGGGGTCTATAGGGCATCGTCTCTGATGCTGGATTTAAGAGGGCGCAAGAAAGGCGTCTATAGGAGCGCCAGGGAAACTTAGGCCCCTATTTCAAAAAATCTCTCCAAAAATCACACCACCCCCTCCTTCGCTTGTCAGTGTGATTGAGAACTGGAAGAATCTCCGTCGGCGCCTCCTCCCCCCCCCCCCC
>JAQIWG010009759.1:0-10411 GCA_034695025.1 Chamaedrilus cognettii
GACTTCTGTGTAGAACTCAACAGTTTGGGAGGGGGGGGATTTGAAAAAAATGCAGGCCATTCTTTACAAAACTTGCTAATTTTTGTCAAGCTTAAGTTCTTGTCATTTTCACATCATTTAGTAACTGAGCATTTCGGTACATGAAACTACGCAATTGAAGATTTTTGACTACACATTTCAGGATTCACCTTTTTGCGGCAACGGCTAGATTTTAAGATTTCGGTGCAAAACTATGCACGTCAAAAATTTTTTATATTTGCTGGCGTCAGAGAACTTTTGAAATATCTGGCGTTTTACAAATCATGGATGGAATGCTTTATTTTTTGTGTTTAATTTTTTCATCCAGTGATGCATGAAACGAGTTTATCGTCTCATGTAAGTTTCAATTTCCAGCTTGTGGTAAGCGGCGCGCCGACCAATCGTCGGCGGCAGCGGGGCGCCGACGCAGAAATATCGGCGACGGCGGCGAGAGCAAAATACCGGCGGCGCCGCCGGCGCAGGGGTCTAGTTGAACGTAGGCTTTAGATAGCTGGAGCAGAGTTGAAAGTAGGCTTTGGCGAAGGTCGAAAGACAGGGAGAGACGATAGTTATGAATGAAGGGATTTTGCCAAATGCTGCGATAGAAAAAAAACATTCGCTTGGCAAAATACGTGTCGATTAATGAATTGAATTAAATAATTTTCGATCGCAGAAAATAGAAACGCACGCAATCAAAATAAACGACCTCTAACAAGTGTACCGATCGACTAAAAACAACGCGCCACAGCCCTCATAAAGCACTTAGTAGACTCCTACCGACACAACACTTTTGTCATAGATTGAAAGCATAAGTAAAATCATAATCGATAAGCTCTAAATCGTAGTTTCCAATAGGCCTAACAATATTTTGGTTTCTCTATCTACATGTAGATAAATAATACTAATATAAAAAATATTCTTATGTCTAATACCGATTCAGATACAAACAAGTTTCACAAATATTTAACCTTCTCAGTGTCTCTCCCTGTTAAGTTATGCTGGGCCTACTTCTTCTTGCGAAATACCAGTCATTAACATAATCTTACTCGATTCCCTGTGGCTATACAAAATACAATGAGTAATGAAAATGCATACACACGTATAACAAACCCTTATCTGCTAACAAATCTCGGAAGACTGCCAATCCGAAAAATGAGTAATATGCTTTAAATTCGCCCATAGTAGCCTATGGAATGCCAGGATTGAAACACTACTGTCTTGAGGCAGCCGCAAACCAACGATTTTGGACTAGGCCTACTGTAAACATGGAAGGGCTACGCAACAGTAATATATAGTCTCCGAAAAGGGGGATTGTCATGAGGCAGCAACAGGGATAATGAGGGATTTATCTAGCAAACCCCTTCCCACCCCCACCTCCAAACATCCCCCCAATTTTTTAGATACAACCCCCTTATATTAGCTTTGGAACACCCCCTGTGGAGGGGGGGGGCGGGGGGATATAGCGGCCGGATCTGGAACACCCCTCCCGTAGGGGCCTGGGGGGGGGATCTGTTGAGCGAGGAATGATAAATGATTTGGTGTGAAAATGGGAATGACGAGTCGTGAGAAACCGATTTTAAGGGCATTTCCAGAAGAACATTTTATGTGAACATCCCGAAAAGCATTTGTTGACTAATTCCGCATTGCCTCCGAAAATGGGCCTATCCTTTTTGTGTGCCGTTCAGCGTGGATTAGTTTCTTTCCATAGGTTGATAGTGGTTCTAGTTCTCTACCGTAAACTCGCGTTACGCCGGCTGCGTACGTGCTACCGCCCAATTTGACGGCCCGGCCACCCTGTTTTAGATTAGGCAATTAGGGATTTAGTCTCAATCTGTTCGATGTGAATACGCATCGAATTCTTCGCATGGCTTCGTCTGATTGCATCACTTGGATGCAACTCACGCGCCCCATACGTCTGTCAAATAAAAACAGATTCGATGCGAAATGACTCGCAGCCGGAAGGTATTTCCGGAACCTTTGAAGCGAGCGCATTGACTTATGGCACGACAGCGTAATTCCAATCGTGCTGTTCGGGCGCACACCTCTATTTTACGCGCTCGGACGCTACAAATTCATTAGAAGGTCGTTTGCGCCCCCAAGCAGTGATGCGCGCCAGTGCACAATTACTTCTCCAATTTGTTGCAGCATTCGCCGCTCTGCTTCCAGTACTCATCAATATTTCTGGACTGGCCTACACCGCGAAAGCGCGAATGAAAAAATATGCGCGGTACAGTTGCAGCTCTGCGTGGAAGCCAAATGACGCCAGGCGTCTCCAGTTTAGGAATAGGCATCATGCTGGCGTCTCCAGTTTTTGATTATTTTGGCTCATCTGGATAACTTATGCAGATAAGATGTAAAGCAGGGTTGAATTGTGGTTTTGTTATCCACGGGGTTTCATTACGAGCGTTTCCAGTTTGAAAATGGTTTTCGCCATCGGTGGTTTTTTGAGAGCGAAAAGTGCATGAGTGAGTGTAGGAGAGAGAAAAGACCAGTGACTGTTGAGAATGGCTTGAAAAAGTCTGCCAGCACCCCCCCCCCCTCTGGTCGCGAGATCTCAAAGCATGACGCCAAGAATTTTTGGCGTCACCGTGCCACTCAATTCCTACAACCACCATGAAGAATAATTTCTTACGTCTATGCACCAACAAACAACTTCGTACAAACTTACTAATCATATCGAATTGAGTGTTGACCCTAAGTCAAAGCCTAATATAAAATCTCTCAGCTACATGTGTACAAAATCTCTCAACAGCATTTATCCTGCATATTGTATAGATCGTGTGAAGTGACTCAGCTATAGGGATGGCTGTTTGCTGAGAAAGTTGAAATTGAAAGATCAGAGACACCACAGTTGAAAGTGAAAAATCTCTCCGATTCTTCATCTCTAATTTATAACGAAGCCCCATCCGTAAAGCTTCCATGTTCCTTCCTTCCTGTTTCCTCATACTGCCATCTAGCTCATTTCCTATCCCAATCATCGCTCCCACTCTGTGTATCGGAAGGAAATGTCTGATCTCGCCCGCTGAGTGTCAAAATCTAAAAGGTCTCGGCGACGGCGGGGACTTGGGATCAGTGGCGGAGCGATCGAGGTCCAGCGGCGCCCGGGGCAAGAGGTAAGTTCTATAGCGCCCCCCCATGCACCCAAAAATCCTCCCCCAAGATACTCGCGAGCAGGGGGGGGGGGGTTACTGACTGAATGTCTTCCTAGATCATTTCTTTTCCTCCCGCGCAGCATTCTCATTTACAAATGAAGCGGTACAAATGCCGGTACGGTATCATCATAGTCCATAAGTTACTGCTTTTACTGTATCATTTAACAATTTCACAGGGAATATTCGCGAATGGTCCGGATCTTTTTTCTCAAGCCCCTCGCGACGTCCCTCAGACCGGTGCCCGCGGAAATTGCGCCCCCCTCGCCTCCCGCCGCTACTGCTTGGGATCTGCTCCGGATGATCCGGACCAGACGTCATCACGTGTCTGATCCCGGTCCCTTCCCGGATGATGGATGAAGATGTAGCGATAGGATCCTGTCAAATAATATATCGCCCCACCGTTTTGACTTTCCGGTCGCGTCATCTGCGATAGTAAACTTATCGCTTTGCTATAGAATTATAGATGATCGATAGTAAACATGTAGCTTTGATTTAGAATCACGTATGCGTCGGATAGAAACATAGTCGCTCGGACGCAGCTTTACCAGCGTATGCCTATATAGTCTAGTGATCAAAGTGTCATCAAGGGCTCAAATGAAATCAGTATTTCATTTACCAGTTTTCACATAATCACGCTAGATTCGTCATTATACGACTGGAATTTTTCAAATCACGCGGCCCTTCGCGCTGCGCAACGTTTTGAGCAATATTTTATACAGGTCAGCTCGGCGGCACGATCAGTTCAATGTAACGCGTAAGATAACGAGAATCCGATTATCAGAACGAATCATAGGAATAAATTAATGTACGTTCCGTACATTAATTTATTCCTATGATTCGTTGTGACGCGTTATGATTTTCCTTAAGTTGGCAAAATCTCGCCTAACATTGTCACTTAAACGAAAAAGCGCGCTATGATAACAGTGCATTGATTTCTGAGGAATGGCTTACAACCGTTCTATCAATCAATCAATCAATCAATCAATCAATCAATCAATCAATCAATCAATCAATCACTCAATCAATCAATCAATCACTCAATCAACCAATCAATTAATAAATCAATCAATTAATAAATCAATCAAACGGTTTATGTCAGATGATTTCACACGACAGAACAGGTCTACATCAATTATGTGAAAAAGGTACAAAAGGTCCTAATGACACGTGCAATCTATCTATAATTAAAATCATTCGAATAAAGTCATAGAATCATGGTCACCAGGAAATTGAAAGTTAGTTAAGCCAAGGGGTGATGAATCCATACAGATGTTACTGAAGTCACTGTGTCATTAGCCTATGTCATTAGCCTATGTTATTAGCCTATGTTATTAGCCTATGTTATTAGCCTATGTTATTAGCCTATGTTATTAGCCTATGTTATTAGTCTATGCGGCTGGCGAAAGCGTAATCTGCGTCCTTCATAGCTCTTTCAATCCTGGCTCTCTCGAATTTGCATACCAGACGATAGAAATCGCGCAGCACTAACTCTCTCATCCTAAACCTAACTCGGGCACTAACCTAACCCCAACCCTAACCTTAACCCTAGCCATAACCCTTGCTATCATCCTGAATACACGATGTGCTAGAAACAAAGCCATTTATCAAAAGGAAGCAAATAATTATGTGATTTAAGAATAAATCTGATTTACTTCAGAGAAGAGACATAAACTGTAGATTAGAGACACCTCCAAATTGAGTATCTTTTATCCTTCAAGAATATATTTAGCTACTAGCAACGGCAAACCGTCGATGCAAGACAATAAGCACCGTAAAATTTAAAAAGAGGATTTTCAAACGTTCAAGAACTACTGCATGCTCTTTCTTTAACACTAAAAAGTCGAATCCACTGGACCACAAAATGTGCTTTATGCTGCGGAGCGTCCCGAGGTTGAAGGTCCGAGATGCGAACGACTCAATGCTGACAGGACCAATAGCCCAAGACGCATGTTGCCTTGTGTCGGATCAATTCGATCAATGAAAAATCAACTTCGCTACACGTCGGGATGACTTAACAGACTCTGCGCGTGCGGTTAACTCTTGGGGATGGACAAAAAAATGCGAGTACTACTAGCTAATATAACCGCGTAGGAATCGCTTTGAAATGGATGCAATATTTTAAAAGATTTGCTAAATCGCTTATGATTTGGAGGCAGTTAACACGCATTTGCTGTTCATTTTTGTCACACTTTCACGCGGATCTAAATTTGACGACAAGCTGATCATTACAAATAATTTAATTCTGCATTATACTGAATCGTGCTAGCTTATTGAAAAGTCCGTAGCGGACTCACTATTTTCGATAGAATCTAATGTAGGCTATAAAAGCCGAGTTTGATTAGATACAATGCCGATAATTATTATACGATATTAATATCCAAATTATTATAAAAAACATATAGGATTAGTTACATGCGCTTGAGTCCAAAGATTTAATAGAATTACCTAAGATGAATTTCTTATAGAGTATAGTCTACAAAACAAAATTCTCTTGCTCATGTAACTCTCTTCGCTGCAGCAATTTTTGAACAGTACAATTATAAGCTAACGAAAATGAATGGTCTAGCTGCAATTAGTCGTAGTTTTTCTTTTCTCTTGGAGATTAGCGGTTTTAAATCTTGTCCCACAGCGATCAAATGATAGAGGCCCAACGACTCCATAAACATTGAATTCCCATAACCCGCCCCCTCGTGTAAAGAACCGCATCGATCAATGAGCACCTCACGTCCAGTGCGCGCATTTTATAGATTTTGATTTAGAATCTTCTCGCCTCTTTAGATTTCACTTTCGCGGGTCAGTCCCTATCAGTTTGGTCGTTGGTCCGTAGAAGCCGTCCCAAACTTTCAGCCTCTTCCACGATGAATCCACCGTGCTCTAGCGGTTCTACGTGGATCACATATGAGGCCAGGCCTCCCCAATTTCAGATCTGGCCTCCCTAGTGGCCTCCTCAAAATAAAGTGGAATGGCCTCCCCAAGATGTAAACGTAATGTTATAGATATTGAGATGTGATGAAGAAAAAAGGAAAAAGTGGTTTGTTATGGTTTTGGCTTCTCCAGTTAATTGTCTGGCCCCAGTTAAAATTGTAAAGGTTTCATTGGCTGAGTTGATTGGTTGAATGGTGTTAGCTGGTTAGCGTTAGTAGGTTAGTGAAGGCCTGAAAAATCTATCAGTATCTCCCCCGCCCCCCGCTCATGGTTTGCTAGCAGAGAGAAAAGCATATTCTTAGTGCTGCTACGCTTAAAAAATGTGGAGTTCCCAGAAATTCTGTGGCCTCCCCGTGGCTAGCTCCCCAAAAGAAAAATCTAACAGCCGCCATCCACATCTTCGTTAACGACTCTTTTAGCCTGCTTAGCTCCGCGAAATGATTTGCGAGCGTCGATAAGTGTTTTTCAGCGTTGCGGATTTCTCGCCTCAAATATGACGAGTGGCGCCTCCCCACGACGGTCTAATGAGTTGCGAGACAGTTTTGAGACTAAGAATTACGTGTGCACGCTACACGTACATTACATACCAATTCCGTTTTTTTCGTTGTAGTAAAGCAATATTATCGTATTTGCTATTCACATCAAAAATTTTTGGCTGTATGTTATTTTCGCGGTTTTGTCTCTCACAAATTTTTCTGCACTTAATTATCTTGTTTTTGAGGACTGCCCATTGCATTGGGTTTGTGCAGCGCTCTTTTCGCGCAAATATTTCTTTCTAGTCTGGTCAATTTGCGAAATTCGCCAAAATTACATGCACGCGAACATTTCAGTTTGGTTCAAATACGATAGATTAAATTTCGTATCCTTTTCGTCGCCCTTAAATCACCGGAGTCAGATTATCTCTGCTGACTGACATGTAGATCTGCTAAGCCGGGTTTAAATCACGTTCCGCGACATAGGCTTACAGGTTATGTAGCACGTAAGGCAAGCCTTCAGGGGGATAATTCTGAGTTTTCAGCAATGTTGCGTGTCCTCGTTTCATCCCGAAATAGTTTTCCAGCCGCTGCTCTCCTGCGCGTCAATTATGCGCCGTCGGGACGTGACGCTCCAGTCAGTGAATTCGTCAAAGCGAGCTCGGTGCAGACACACTGATGAGACGACGCCTTTACGGAGAACCAGACTTAATGACATGGCGTACAAGACTACAAGTAAGTTTTCGTTTCGGAAGAAGGCGAAAAGAAGAGAGTTTCTCATCTTATGGTAAATGTTGTGAATGTGACGCTAATCCTCAGGTAATCTTGAATCGAGTATAGGGTTGGATCTAACTTCATTATAAACGCTTCAGTAGAAAAACCAACCAAGATGCCTGGAATTCGGTCACATACTACAGGCTTGCGAGCCTAACCTCGGCTTCTCAGCCGAGCATCAGCGTCATCTCTTTCGGTGAGAGTAAAAATGATCGAAAATTAGCCTACAATATGAGACCATTGTAGCAAAGGTAAAGACAAAAGTGAATGAACTAAGCTGCTTACAATTTCGGCAACAGGATCGCGAGTTGTGCGCAACCTTCATCACGCAGATAATTCTGTAAACGTGAGTTGTACACAAATAGCAGCAGTGTTGAAACGTTAATCAACCAATACAGTAAGTGCCCATGACGCGGTTCGAGTTCAAACAACAGCTCATGAAAATCTGAGAATAAAACCAACGTTGTGCAACAAGCATGATTGTTCATGGCTTTGAGAGATTGCATTAAGATACGACCAAAATTTGTATGTAAGCCTACTGCTTCAGATAATCACGTCGTTGATCTGAATGATTGTAAGGCCCAATCGTCACTCTTCGAATCGGCGATGAATCGAATCTCGATCGCTGACCAGCTTGTATGAACCCTGTTCTTGCTCCCGTTCTTGCTCGCGGGGGTCGGAATCGATGCAAACTACTGGCATACGAGCAATGATTAACTAACTACACAGCGTGAAGCTGCAGTGCATAGCCTACATGCATATCTGCATGCAAGTGAGTCGATAACCACCATTGGATCATTTGACCTTATTGTATTTAGAATGTATAAATAAATACCCCCTTTCAACCAACACTGAATTGAGTTATTGTCCACACCGATGTTTTCAACGAGCTCCTTAGTCTATTTTGTAGATCTATGAACAATCATCGATAGATGATTGAAACACATTTGAAAATAGACATGTTGATGTTACATATACAAAATAACCGTGTTCTAATCTGATATCCCATCGCAAAAGCATCGCATTGAGGTTCTTTTATTTACAGCCTCTTAAATATAGCCTACATTTTCAATATCTAATATGTATTCCTGTATTTCAATACAAAACTTAGCGTCTAGTTTAATTCAATTGACAGCGCAAAGAAACGCCACGTAACATTTCATTCGCGACTCGTAGCACGGTGTCATAAGCCTTGACAGAAACACAACCATGCACACCGAATCAGAGCGACAGCTGTAAATTCATCGATTTCTCATCAATCCTGCTCACAGTTCAAAGACCTTCACTCTTCACAATGATTGCTTTCTCGATTTATCACGCATCGAGAATTTATAATTATTACGATGCTATAGATCCAATCCTAGGCGTCAAGTTTTCCGCGGGCGAACAATTGATTGATCGAAAAAAAGCAGAACAAATGCAAAAATGATGTGCCGGTATGTGTACGCGCTACGTCTTCCTGGGTAACAATGGTTATTGATGGCGCGTCAACTATAGTGATATTTCGAGAACTGATGGCAGGTTTTCGTTCGTAGTCTGACAGCTCCGGTGACACTTTGCACTGTTTTCTGCAACATAATATTCTTTAGCAAAAAGCAAATGTCAAGCTATATTGAGCAAAGGTGTCAAACAGTCTCTTTGCTTTGAACTTTGAACACAAAAATTAATATTTAATAACGTTGGTAGACCCCGACTATACGTTCTATAAGTAGTTCGAGCACATGTAGACCTACATGTACAAATAACTATCCTAGGACCGATATCAGTGGCCCTGCAATTGTACGTGTAGCCTTACAGTTCGACATTCTTATCATTGTGCGACGCGTGATACAAATTGGTTTAACACGCATAGCGATCATATAGTATACTGCATAATAACAAGTGTTAGCATTCTGTACAACGAACATCTCCTGCTGCAATATAATACAGAAAAATTCATGCATTCTCAGTGCAGTGCATTATTTTGAGTGTATTTATAGCTCATTCTTTCAGCTGTCAAATATTAATATGTTATTGCGATATAGCATAATAAAATTCGTTAATTATTTTAAAGTATTCTGTGAATGTATCCTAATATTTAATTAACCTTCACGTGATAAGGTTAAGTACATAGAATAATAATGATTTCGCAAACCCTTCCTAATTTAAACCCGCTTTAAATTTGATTTAACGGAGTTCCTATTTTGTCACGTCTTTCAATTGAGACGCAGATCAAATAACCCTTGCCTAAAATTTGGCATACTGCTCTTAAGCAGAGTTTTTGAAGCATTAGGCTTATTCACAGGACGAGGGAATCCATGCGCACACGTCATAGGGGATACTATGCGCCGCTGAGTATACGACTCATAAAATTATCGACGAAGAGACCAACGAATGAAAAACAAACGATTCGCGCAAAGTTGGAGCCTTAGCTATTTTTTGCGCAAACGATGAAATAATTGTTAGAAACTACTAATAATAAGTAAGCTAAGCTGAATTAACTAGTAAAGTATTAAAAGTAGTACTGAATTAATGAGTAAAAGCTAAGCCTACTGAATTAATGAGTAAGCTAAGCTGAGTAAACCTAACCATAACCTAGCCCTAACGTACATGTAGCTTTCCTAACGCAGCTCTTATCCAAAAACCTAATAGGATAATTGAGGTTTAGCCTGTCGCGTTAACAACGAAAAAAAACAAGAACGACAAAGACAAAGGATAAAGCACAGAAAATGGCAAAGGGTCGTAACTTTGCTCTACCCGCTTCGAATGAAAATTGCATGTGTACTGAAGGAGAAAAAGCAGAAAAAGAATAAGAATCCACGACCATCTGAAGCGTGCCGATTCTTCGAAGAAGGCGCACTGTTCCTTTCGCATGGCGCACTGTTCCTTTCGCATGACAGCTTGGAAACAATACTTAGATGCATAAGCAAGAATTTACGATAGCTGTCCGAGAAGCGTAAGAAAAAATACCATAATACTTATTGCACAAATATACTAGCCGTAAAAGGTAAGAGTCACTATTATAATATACATACGGATAAGCCTATACATACATAATTCGTATACATATAGTATATATATATATGGGCC
>JAQIWG010009760.1:0-10411 GCA_034695025.1 Chamaedrilus cognettii
ATTAAGCTTAGACCAATAGCAGAGCTGCAGGCAGTGCCACGGTAAACTGCAGGGTTATAAATAGGGTTGCAACTAGGTGTTGGGGGTGCTAAGTTTCGACTAAAATTCTGATTCTGGCTAGGAAAACGAATGCTAAATTATTCGAAACGAAATTTTTGTTACAAAGAAATTCTATTCAACTAAAACGAGTTGCGCGTTTATTCTGATAACTCTAAACCAGTTAGTTTTGCGGAAGAAAACCAGTAGCCGCATATCGGTCTCGCGAGCAGCCACCCACTAGCAACGCTGCGTAAACGATCTCTCGGAGGGTGAACCCGTACTTCCGCCCACGCCTGCTGAGGAAGTCAGGTCGGGCACGAAACAAGCGAGACGATCCCCAGCAACAAAAGAACAACAATAGTGCAGCAATAACCTTTAACAGTACAATAGCATACATGGTAAAAAATTAGATGAGGCAAAATCTAGAGAATACATGTTATCAGGCTATTCGTGAAATTTCATATGAAGCCTTCGTAATAAACAAACGCTGGTCAAGTAATCCTGTTACCACTAAAGAACTAATATGACTCAAGGAGAATTTTTCGTAGCAGAAAGAAGCGCAATTTGCTACATGATTGTATCCAGCATCCAGACGGGTTGCGAAGAGAGTTAAATCAATGGTGTCTATAGAACTGTTTTTTTGTTACGGTACCCGGAGAGTGAAAGTTTCTCAATATTTCTCAGGAAAATTCGATTGAGGCAGTTTCCTTAAGTTTCGCAATCAATGTTTTTCAAGCCGCACGCTCTCCCCAAAGTTAAATCGTGCTAATACTTTAGATCCCATTTCAGCCTAGAGCAACTATTCCAGCCTAGCACGATGACGTCACGGAGACTACAGCTCGATGCAGCCGCAGCAGCAAGTCTGCGGGTAGTCGAGGGTCTCTGCTAATAATGCTAATTATGACGTCACAGAAGCCCCTAACGTCACCCCTAACGATGATATCACGGAGATTATAGCAAGGTACAGCCGCAGCAGCAAGTCTGCGGGTAGTCGGGAGCCTCGATGCGGTGGTCCGTGCCGTAGACCCAGAACCGCCCCGTCTTGTCCTTCCAGGAGTAGGCGCACTCCGACACTGGGACCATGCGCAACACTTGCCTCTGCACGTCAAATTACAAGCTGCACAATGATATGAGCAATTATCCGAATGGAAATTGACCTTGCTCGGATTGGCAAGCAACAAAAGCCATGCATGCTGCATATAAATAGACGCAGAAAAGAATCGTGTAAGTAAGAAACATAATGAATACTAATAGCAAAAAAAAATTAAAATAAGCCTAAGTCATTTTTCTTTAACTTAATTCTACAGTTAACTTTAAATCCAGGGTGCAATTATATATATATTAGTTAAAACGCAACAATGTTAACACATCGGATAACGTCAGAAAGACAATTTAGAAGGCATTGGCGTTGAGACCTGCATGAGGATGCGTCCGTTGGGGAATCGTTCCGAGTCGAGTTTGACGAGGCGCTGGGAGGCGGCGTTGATCTCCTGATCGGGGTAATGGAAGAGGGGCGGCACGCGGGGCTCCGTCTGTTTGAACACTTCCGTGCCCTGAGCGGCGGCTATGAAGCTGTCCGTCATGTCTGTGCGCTCCACTATGTGCTCGCTCAGGTTGTTCTTGCTGCAATGTCAACAAGTTGTAGCCCATTATATATTGTATCTTTATTTCACTACCGAGGGTTGTACGATAAAAATTTTGTACGATAAAAACACATAAGGTCAAAATAAATCCAGAACTTCAAAATCATAAGTAGATGCAACACTGCAGCCCAAACATCACTTTGAGAGCGCATCAGTAATCACTGTTTACTTAAGAGTCCAAGGGCCTCATTTACGTACATTTCTTAATATTTTTTGGAATTTTTCCTAACTGAAATAAAAAGCAAATAAAATTCAATCGCCGACCGCTATGACGTCACCATTCGGTTCGCGCGCCTGAGCAAAGTTTTCAATAAAAAAGATAAGATTTTTATTAGATTCTCTTAAGACAATCTTAAGACTAAGATTGTCATAAGATCGCTTACAGAATGAGCCCCCAGGCATATTCCGTAAAAGATTTTTCGATGTCGCCTATGAATCAAAAATATTCAAAAGATGGTCCATGCAATATTTTTTAGTAAGGTCAGCACGTTCATGCAGCCTAAACCATCAAAAAAGCAACTTATCAAAGTTTCTGTCACTCAGCGTAGCATAAAAGTTAAGAGTGACCACATCCACTTTATGCTCTGAAGGCAATTCTCCTGAGTGAAATTGACACAGTTTTTCCAAAGACTTTCAGGCAGTCCATTACAGACTGAAAACTTGCATAACTTAATCTGCGCTCCGCAACATCGACTCCTTAGAGGAATATAGTACAACGTCGATAGATTAATAAGTTTCACCAACACTCACAAGTCGACCTGAAGCGCGATAAAGAAGCGCACGAAGCAGTGACCCTTGCAGCAAGGGCACGTTCTTCGACCCGATCCACCACAAGGACTGCATCTGCAATGATTCAGATCAGAACATCAGCAGACATGCCGGATTTTTCAATAATAAAGTGTTGAAATTTTAATCCTAGAATTCTATCTCTATAATTTATCAATCCAAGGACACAAAATGAATCCTCGATTAGCCACTGATTAGATGAGATCATGACCTCTGATTCATCTGTAAAATTTGATTAAAAAAAATAAACTCTTGACTAATAGTCTAAACTGCATTTATTATACTGCATAAGAAATATTATTTGGCAAAAAGATTTGCATCTGTTCTACCTAATTCAAAGACAGTTTGCATCGGTTTTGTTTGCAAACATCACAGAAGTTTTTCATCTGCTCGCTTGTTTGAAATAATTTTTTGCATCTGTCCCGCACGTTTCAATTTTTTTACATACTGTTTCACCAGTTTCAAGAAGTTCAAAATCAGTTTTGCTGTTTACAAATTTTTTTAATCTGTTTCACCGGTTTCAAAAGTTTTCAGTATATTTCGCCTGTTTTAAGATGTTTTCAATATGTTTTACTCGTTTTAAAAGCTTTCAAAATGTTTTGCCTCTTTAAATCACGCTGCAAACCTCCTCTACGTTTGTCCATCTCATCACATTCACTCGTCATTCGATGGTTTCGGTCGTTACTCGTTTATTTTTTAAACGTTTAACATTTTCGTAACTTTCTATGGTGACGGTGACGATCTGTCACCACTACATTTTGAAAAGTGATGATAGGCGCTGAGAGTCGCCTATCATCACTTTCACCACTGCTCAAGGCAGACCTAGTAAAAAGTTAAAAACCTGCATGAAACAGAAGTATAAATTGCCAACGGAGACGCTTCAAACAATGTATGGTTTAATTGCCATTATGTCATCACCACTTTGCAGTTTAAAGTTTCAGTAACGTTTCAATGATGTTTCTCACCTGTTGTGCCCCGATCCGTGGCAGAAGACGCACGAGGATCGCTGCGTGTGTCCGTGCGCGTCGTGCGTCGTGCGGTGGCCCGACCCGCCGCAGGACGAGCAGCGTGTGGAGCCGCACCCAGAGCAGGAGGAGCAGCGGACCCGGCCCGAGGACCCACACTGAGGACACGGCTGGACGACAAAAAAAACACATGCTGCTCATCAGCAATGCTATTCATTCGTTTAATCATTCACGATCCGGGAACTCGCATGTTCCCATTTTGATTGGTCAAAGCCATCTCTTGCTAGAATACGCCCTTGGTTTCACATCGATGTTCGGAACACACCGTTGGTGAACACAAGATAATCGTAATATAGAGCATTAGAAAATCGCTATCAATCAATCAAATGGTTTATTTCACATGATCATACAGAATAGTAAGACATCAATAATTATGTGAAAAAGGTAGAAAGTCTTAATGACACTAACAATCTACCTAGAATTAAAATCCTTCAAATACAATCATAAATTCATCATCATCAGAAAATTAAAAGTTGGTTAAACCAAGGGGTGATGTATCCATACAAAAGTTACTCAAGTCACAGTTGCAATCATCTTAAATCCAATATAGCAAACGTCACATGGTTAGAGTATAGATAACAATACGAAATAGGTTCTAACCAGGAATAGGTCACACGTTTAAATAGTGTGGTGAAAGATGCCTATGACAGAGTTTTCAGAAAATATACAAAAAGATTTAGAAGAACATTGAGTATGATTGAGTATTCCTTGTCAGATTTCGAGATAATAGCAACACATGCGACGCTGAACATGTTACTATACACCACCATAAGTTGTGCTAGGGTCAATTGAAGACAGGCTACTTACTGCAACATGCGAGGTGTGCGGCACTTCGAGAATGGCTTGTTGACTGGTGAACAAGGCCCCTGCGACACACGAAATATCCCACGGAGGGGGGGCCAATCCACTCATGGGTCCATCTACCGGCTGACCCCCTGCACAAAAATAAGCATAATGGGTATTACTATTATCAAGTTATGCACAGCAGCAATTGGCTTTTTTTGCAGCCCCCTTATGGGGAAGTATTTTCGACCAATCAACTCGCTCGTCATTTCGCGTTCGTTTTAACCAATATTAGAAATAAAGATAATTATTCTGTATATTTACATATGTTATTACCTAAAGTGTATTTCGTTTTGTCAAACTTTAATTATATAAATATTGCACTTTAATTTGGATACTATACAAATATGATTTCAACCAATTTTATCATTAAAAAATGCAAATTAAAACGTCTGAGTCATAGAAGCTATTTTATAATCACAAGAGGTCAATTTTATCACAAGATTTAAAATTAAAAAAAATTACTTATGTATGGAACTTTGGACCAGTAGGTCGTTCTCATTTCTGTGAAAGTTTCCAGCGTGTACTGAAAACACAATATTAATTACATTATATAACTGCACGCCAACTGTTCCTAGACACAATGGTAATTTATTCCTCTAGCACACAAGTCTATTTAAGAATTTTTAAGCCTAAGTAATTTATTACCCCCCTGCAGTATATGTCAGGTATTAGGAGGCATGAATATGAAGCACCGCACTTGTATCACCTACAAAAATTAATATACCATGAAAAACGGGGATAACAAGCATAATTTACATGAATCTTGTGTATAGACAAAGCGCTGCGGTTCTATCGATCACAGCCTAATGCATGATCACACCTGTTCTTAGTTTCCTACTGGTCAACTCTCATCTCTAGCACAGGCAGCTTACTTGTGTTTCATTGCGAAATTTCTCCAATATTGGTTATTAGCCCTGATTGAAATTTCTTAGGCGGTAATCGATGAGATTTCCCAAGAGTGCAGCGGACAACAAAAAAGCAACTAAATTCTGGCACAATTAAATTGCGTACGTGAAGCGCATTTGAGGGGGTGATGGTGTTGACAGTCATCTTCTTGGCGGCTCCCTTGCCAAAGCAGCAGTGCTTGGATACGTACTCCAAGAGAGCCTCCTTTGCCTGTGTCTCGTCTATATGACTCGCTCTAAAACCAGAAGATATTCATATCATATTATGTGCTTCTTAATACCTCATTGGTTTTGATGCTTTATAGCGAAGAAAAATGATGACAAAGGCTTCAAAATAGCGCCATGCCAGACACTCGTCGAGGCTCGCTGCGTGTCGAGGGGGAGGCTGAAGTGGATGCTTTGCTCAGCAATGTCACAAATTCGCAAATTCGCAAAGTTGCAAGATGCATTTTAACTAAAATATTGGACTAGGGGTTAATTAATACACGTTTGATCAAAGCAATGAAGTCAAACTCAATGCAGGTTAGCAATCTGACGATTTGAGCACCTAAATGGTTAGATTAAATTTTATTTTGCAGAGACTATAACTATACATTTAATTCTGCAAGAACTATAACTATTATAAAGATCAATCTTTATTTGGTGCAAATGATTAAGGCTAATAATGTTTCTTCCTTTCTTAATCATGATATAATTATTATCGGGGAACAAGTTGCATTGCCCTCAGTGATCGTGTGGCTTCCATCCATAGGCTCTATAGCAACATTATTTTGTTGAGCAATAAGCACATGACTAGCCTACAAGTTGCTACAAGCTTATCTTCATATTCCAAGTACCTTCGCATGGTATTAATATGCAGAATCATCCCAGGCTATTGTGAATAGAACCTTACAGCATAGCGGCTGAGAGCAAACATGAATACACACCCTTCAAACGTGAATACCAGCGGTCACACCCGGATGCATATCAGCAAAAAAAAATTCTGTCAATAGAAACGATGCTGCAAGTTGCAAAGTACATGCTTGGCAAGGTACTCAAAGTACTTCAAGTACTCAAAGTACGCCTTGGCCTACATGAATACCACAGCGTCAATCATCTACACTACTTTTTGCGACCCTGAGGCTTAGATTTATTTAATTTTTCACTCTTACTTTGCATAGGTATTTCAAGTGAGTTCGAACAAGTAGGCTAGATATAGCACCAAAAATTTAGCATAGGCTATTGGGCCCTAACTGGATCCTATAATGAGCCATCAAAAACTAAACAATAACAATGAACTTCCTTATGATTCAACTTGTGTGAAATACTAGGCGCTGTGTGTAGTGGTTAAGGCGTTGAACTTCGAGTCCAGAGGACCAGGATTCAAGTCCCCGCGCCGGCAACTATGAAATCATGCGTTACAGGCCCTCCAGCAAGGCTGTTAAACATACAAGTGTCGCTAGCTGCTAACCCCATGCCAGAGAATTATTTGCTAGGTTGGGGTCAGGAAGGGCATCCGGCCGCAAAAACCCAGCTCCAGCAGTCCTGATCAGGGCGGGTGAAAACGTCCATACCTGTGTGAAAACATGGACACACACTGACGCATTAACAGATTACGCGATAAAAAGCGGTTAGTTAGTTTAGTTTGTGAGAAGCACTACTGAAAATGGTCCCAGAAAAATCCTGTTTGATTGAAAGAACAGTGATGCAAAATCATGCAGTCTTGTTCGTAAGCTGAGAGTGTAAAAAACAGTGAGTAATATTTAATTAATACCAAATTGATGGCACTCTCCATAATTATCATAATTTATTACGGAAAGTCCTGTGGCTAGATTATCATAGTTTATTACAGATTATCATAATTTATTACGGAAAGTCCTGCGGCGAGGCTATCCCGGCAGGCAACGTGTCTTTGTACAAGTCCCCGTAGGCCGGAGGCGCTATGTAGGGCGGCGGCGCGGAGGGGGTAACCTGACCTGCACCAGCAACAGGCTCTAACATCAAGCAGGGGCATAACTAGCCTTGACTTACATATCAATGGGCCAGGGCTACAGCAAGGTTACATTGTAAATGCTGCCGTTCAAGATAGAGTACAGTTGCCTGACGTTAAATTCTCAATCTCTCCCCCACCAGCCACTCATCTATTAATACTGCACTATAATTACTGACAAGGCAGCCAAGCCAGGACATCACATGCCTAGGCCCGTTATACAGTAAACAGTGAACAGAAGAAGCCTAATGGAGCCGTCGCACTGCAACTGCAATAATTATGACAGTTCGATTATAACATTAGCTCGATACAATCAGACTTAAAGATAAGGTCACGTAAGCTTGTGTCGGAGTGATGGTAAAGCTACCGACCCCAGCACTGAGAATGGGTGCAGGCGGATGTACAGTAGTTGGCATGCACAATTGCATATCAGTCTGTCAATGCTGATGTTAATTGCATGAGGCTGCAGGGTAAACAGTCTGGTCTGGTCTGGTAACAGTACCATCAAGCTAATCTGTATAGGATATAATCCTTTAAACTGAGTTAGGCCCAAGTGTGATGATCACAAGCAATGTGGTTGAGAGACCTAGTGTTACGGTACTTAACTTGCGATTTGAACTGAGACTACTAACATAAAAAACTGATTAATATTGCAACTGCAGCTAAATGAACTTGATTATTTCTATACTTATAGACAAGAATTATAAAATACTTTCAATAGATCAATATAATAGAGCTTCGATGTCTGCGCTCTGCTTCTCTCAGCAAGTTCATAACAATCACATATAATCTCTCCAATCACATACTTGATATGTTCTGATTGACGAACTCGTATCCCGCTATACCCGGCATCGGCATCGGCTTAAACTCCTCCTTCTCCCCCACCGAATTATCCTCCGCCGGGGGGGCATTGGGGCTGAGCGGCGCGCCCCCCGGAGCGGGGGGGTAACCAGGGGCGGGATAACCACCGGGTGCAGGCGCCCCACCAGGGCCGGGGGGATAGCTTGGGGCAGGGTAGCCACCAGGGGCGGGGGGGTAACCAGGCGCGGGATAACCACTGGGTGCAGGCGCCCCACCAGGGCCGGGGGGATAGCTTGGGGCAGGGTAGCCACCAGGGGCGGGGGGATAACCACCGGGGGCGGGGGGGTAACCGGGGGCAGGATAGCCCCCTGAAGCAGGAGCGTAACCTGGAGCGGGGTAACCCCCCGGAGCAGGGTAGCCTCCCTTCTCGCTCGACTGGCCGGGGGAGACGCTGGAGGCTGCAGAGGGGTATTGGTGCCATCCCTGGTGTCCAGCCAGGAGGCTAGATGACTCTGGAGGAGGGTTGGGATTCATTTGTAATTAGATCGCGCGATCCCGGTGCTTACTTCTGCACAAATAAACGAGAAAAAATAGGTTAACAGGCTAGATCAATGCCAAGATTGTAATTATGCTCGTATAATAGGTAGGACTAATACTTGCGTGATAGGGTAAATAGGCTAAGTCAGTGAAGTATCGGAAGTATATAGGCCCTAAACGCAGAAATAGATTTCTGAACGCATCGATTTCTTACATTTCGACAGCATACAATGTCATGTAGCAATCAACCGGGCAAAGATAATAATTCAGAATAGCTCATTATTTTATAATGCACTTCATTGCAGATTGCATTGTATATTGCCGTCTAGTCACAGCAGGCACCTATGTCGTGCATGTACCTGAAATAGTCTAGTATCAAAATCCAGGCTGCAGCTGACAGTATTGATACCAAGACTAGATATATTATAGCCCTATCTATCCTGTTGTATATTTCTAATGACTGAACTTGATTTCAAAATTAATAGGCCAATCTTGTCGACATTATTTAGCACATTTGAATTGACGGTATAATTTCACTTACCTTGCTATCTTCCGCACTCACTGCCTTGCGAGTTGCGAACGCACTGAGGCCTTTGGTTGTGACACTCTTGCGATTCAAGTCTCTCTATTTAATAGTGGCCTGGCGTACGCTACGTATGCCAACATCTGCAGTGCCTACTGTTTGACAACCTTTGGCTCTGAATTAGGCTAAAAGCGAAAGTAGCCCAAGCCATTGGTAAAACGACCAGCTAAATCATCTAGCGCATGGGCAAGAGATCATTTCTGGCAGCATGAGTTATAGACCCAGCGAAAATATTGATCTTTTCGCACTTGCGTCTATTCGCTCAAACAAATTGATCGTTGCACGAACTAAAGCATAAAAAAATCATGCCCTAACCCTGAGCTAACCCTAAACTAACCCTAAACTAACCCTAAACTAACCCTAAGCTAACCCTAGGCTAACCCTAAACGAACCCTAAACTATCCCTGAGCTAACTAACCCTAAACTAAAATAGCGTTCTATAAATAGAATTCCGCGGCAGTAGGCTTTTTACATGATTAACTATGGCGTGCAACGACCAGTTTGTTTGCGCTATTAGACGCCACTTCTTTTCGCATCAATCACTAGCCACGTGCACCGCACGATACACTGTCTCGCTCACAACGTTGGTAGCAACTTGCTAGGATAATGACAGACGTAGCAGTTTAGTTGTAAAGTGGTCTATAACCCGCATCGTGCGGGTACAGTGTTATAAATAAACGTGGAACACGGCTATCGAATATTCAATAGCCGGGCGAACGCCACGCTTCGAAGCCGGATTCGGGCGGACGGCTGCGCCCCGTTTACGCTTCAAGGAGGCAGCAACCTATCCTTTTTGAAATTGTTCCGCTGCAATCTAACGCCAGTAAAAAAAAATTACCGAGATAATAAACCCATTTGACCTTGGGGCATGTATTGAAAGATTCAGGCAAAGGCGTGTGTGTAAGAATATCAACTTAATTGAAAATACACAAAAATGTATATATAGGCCCGTTGATGTGTTGTACTCCGGTCACCACCACGCCTTGACATTCAGCAGGCCTACCATATCCGGGCCAGTATTGGAGAAAAATGTGTGCACTCCCTACATTCGATTTGATCGTTTCTTAACTTCCGCCACAGCAGCAGCAACAGCAACAGCAGCAGCGGCAGCAGCAGCAGCAGCAGCAGGAGCAGCAGGAGAAGCAGGAGCAGCAGCAGCAGCAGCAGCAGCAGTTGTTGCTGCTGCTGCAGACAAGTCGGTGCCATGGAGTGCAGAGTTGTCACTGCATCATAAGCCGATCTAGACAGAGTTTACGGGTGCATGGCTCCCTGCATTT
>JAQIWG010009761.1:0-10410 GCA_034695025.1 Chamaedrilus cognettii
TGTTTTTATTCTATTTGAGGTCAATATATATATGCTTGTGTACAAAAGAAGGATTATTATCTATTGGTGGTGATGAGAGAGAGATCCATGTGATGATCCATGTGAATGAGAGAGATTAATGCCTGATTGCTTGCAGGAGTTTCACGTTGAGTTGCTGGAGAAGAAGAAGCTCGTTGAGCGCTTCAAGCCCCCAGGCCCGGCCCAGCCGCGCGGCAGTCGCATCCCCAGGACGCGCGGCGCCATCAGCAGCCAGACCGGCTCTCTACACAGTGGCCTTGGAGAGAAGGGAGGTCAGAATGAAGAAAAGAAAGGTGTGAATAGTGACGGGAGGAAGATGTCACTCAGTGACGGGACTGGACTACCCAGCTACAGGGGGAGAGATGTACAGAGTGAAGCCAAAAATGGAGCGTCCTCCAGTGATGGGGTGAATGGAGTGGGGAGTGAGGGGGGGAGGGGCGGGGCGAGAGGAGGAGTGGATCGCCGGGCGGCGCTGCACAGTAAGTGGCGCCTGCTGTGGAGTATGGCCGAGCAGCGGCGACTTAAGCTGCAGCACGTCTTCGCTCATCAACTAGAGGTAGAAGCGAGCTCATTTCAATTTTTCTTATTTTGATATCTATTGATCAGATGCTAACGGAGATGATCTTCTTTCATCAATTGATGATTAAGGCAAACGAATGTCATTATTGATTATCGACGGGTATAATGAATGAGAAATATAATGAATTGTCTGCTGTGCTGCCAATGAAGTTTGTCCGATCAGATGTGCAATTTCTGTATGTAATACTTTATTGATTAGCTATCATTTTTTCATTTGTTTGTTTGCAAATGGATTTTCAATGTTTCTCTTAGTGCTTCATCGACTGTTGTCTTTTATATCCTTGTATCTGTCTTTTGCTCTGTTCATGTGCCTATCTATATGTCTTACTGCTTGCCTCACACTTTGCTTTCTTTCTCTGCTTATAGCTGAAGGTAGTGATTGTGTGTCAGTCAATCTGCTCATTTATCTGCCTCTCTTTGTCTTTCTGTCGATGTCTGTACCTTCTGTACCTTCTGTATATGTGAGTACCTTCTGTTGCTGCCAACAGCTGAAGGCGCTGAGCACATTTGACTTTGGCGTGTGGCGTCAGCGTTACGTCGCCTGGCTGCGCGCCAACAAGTTCCGTCTGACCGACTTCTTCCGCTCCCAGAGCAGACAGCACGGCCGCGCAGGCAGCGTGCTCAGTCGTCGCGAGTTTGTCGACGGCATGCTCGCTACGCGTGAGTCCTGATGTGTCGGGCAAACTCGCTCTGACTTCTATATGATTGTTAGCTTGTGTGGAGGATCTGTAATCAATGCGCAGCAATTATGTGCGCATGTGTGTTGATGGATCTAGATATGTTGATAGACAGAATGCACACGAGAGGTATGTTCTGTTGCATTCCAAGAGATCCACACTTGGTTCTTTTAGGGAGTCAGATGCTTATTCTTCTTAATTCTTTAATTTCTTTGTGTACTGTATTTTTATTCGTTGACTTAGATCGAAATATACATTATTTATTCTCTTAGCCTATGCGTCATGGAAATCTATTCTGTATTTTATGAAGATATAGATATATACGCTCTGTATTGTATGAGTATGCCGATCTTTTTTTGCTCTTGTGTAAATGATAGGTATGCACTGTTTGTTTTGTAGATTTGTGTATAACCGATATCAACCCGATTTTCTATTAATTTTTTGAGAATAGGGTTTTGACAAATCTTTTATTTACTTGCATTTACAAGTGCCGATGCAGGATGGTTTAGTCATAACTCCAAGTTGTACATCGGTAGACTAACCAGTGGTTCCACGTGATTGAATGCAGAGTTCCGCACAAATGCGACGGAGCTGAACGCAGTGTTTGATGCGATCGACCGTGACCACGATGGACAGATCAGCTACGTCGAGTTCATCGACGCGCTCAAGATCGACAAAAAGGTTGAGTTCCATCCATCACCTCGATCCTTTTCATTTCCGAGGATCTAACAGCTTGACTATCATTTAAAACGAACTAGGCGAATGGTTAGTCCCCTTTAAAAAATCACTTGTTTTAGCTATATTTCTTAATAACTTGCAGTGTTATTTGAATCTTAGTCCCTGCAGTGATGGCTAAAAATATGAAATTTTTGTTCATGTGTGTGCAGACGCAAGGTGTAAGAAAGAAGGAATAAGGAAGAAAGAAAGTGTAAAAGATAAAGCTGTAAAAGTGTAAATAAACTGTATAAAAGTTTAAATGAAAAAGAAAGTGTCTAAAAGGTTATAAGTACAGTGTACCATAGTACAGTTTAGATAGTACAGTCCAAGATCTATTCAGACGACAGTAGTGGACTGATGAAAATTATGTAGCCTAATATAGGATTTTTTTAAATTGTAATCTTCCTTATATCATGCATTAGTCTTTTAATTATTATAATCGTAATGTTGCCTCTTTACTGCTGTTTGTGTCGTCTAGCTGCAGCTCCTTCGTCGTCCAATCACGGACTCGGAGCAGATTCACGAGAACATAGAGCGGGAGGTGGAAGCGTGTCAGTGCGGGGGTCGGCGCTATCCAGTCGAGCGAGTTGCTGATGGCAAGTACAAGGTGAGCGCTGATTGTCCGATGCAGGAGCAGGCGCTATCTGCCGACTTGTTGTAGTGGTTTGAGTGTTGCTATATACACTGGAATCCGATGTTTGACAGTCTGTCCAATTTAAGATTAGAAATTTTGAAACTGCTTCAAAAGCGTTTTTATCGAGCAAGGAGCAATATAACCCTTAGTCGGATATTTGAATAAAAATACACTTTGCGACTGCGACTTTGCAGCTTTGCGGCTTTGTTTAGGAAAGCATCCACTCCAGCCTCCCCCTCGACACGCAGGGAGCCTCAACGAGGCTGTCTGGCATGGCGCTATTTTGAAGCCTTTTTCATCATTTTTCTTCACTAATGCAGCAAAACCAGTGAGGTATTGAAGGTAAAATAGTTTAGGGTGCTGCATGACCTGTGATATCTAGACCTTTTTCAAATTCTTTTTCTAACTTTTTAACAGGTGGTGGTTCGGTAGTTCAACCACACCTTCATTTATTTTGTAATGGCCTCTATGTACGTATCTCGAATAATGGTGAGTCTAATAGTACTGCACTCTCTGACACTATCTAAACTGTGCTATCCGAATACTGAATATATTGTTGGCTTGCTATTGGTTCAGTTTGGAGAGAAGGGGAAGCTGTATCTGGTTCGGTTCCTCAACCATACGGTGATGGTGCGGGTTGGGGGGGGTTGGGCAACCCTCAGCAAGTTTCTTGAAACCAACGACCCTTGTCGGGGTAAGCCCTGCAGGATTGGACTTCTTTGTTATATACAGTATGCCTGCCACGATACCTCATTTTAAAATCGACTGGAATGGCTTCTCTTCACTTGAATCAACGCCATCAATTTGATGTATTCAAATTTTTTCGATATTAGCGTGCTTGTAAGGATGATATTTTGATACACGTTGATGGATTTTGCAGTTCTTTTCTGTATTTTGTTAGATTAATTTATTTGCTGTATTTAAAGGGTCGAAGTGACAGTCGCATGTAGTATGTATTATAAAATTGGGGCCAAAAAATTGGTTGTGAAGAAAATTGAATGGACTGGCATGTACTATTAATATATCAGTGGTTAAGTTACAGTAATGGCGCTCAGGGGCAAGAGATGTCAGAGCGCCCCTCCCCACCCCAGAGGCATAGCGAGGCTTTCTGGCACCTCAAGAAAGACGCGAGTGGGGGGATGAACAGAGGCTTTTTCAGTATAAAGTAAAGTAGATGCCGGTAAGTTTCCGACAAATTGCGGGTAAATTTCTGGCAAATTGCCGGCAGATTGCCGGCCATTAGTAAACACTTGAAGGTATATCGTCAGTTAATTGCTTCCAATTGCCGACTAATTTCTGGCTATTAACCGGCTAATTGCCAGCTAATAGCCAGAAATTTTTTGGCTAATTGTCGGTAAATTGATGGCAAATTGCCGACCGTCAGTGAAAAATTGAAGGTAAATTGGTTACTTATTCCAATGATCGGTCACGTATGCTAATGACAGACGTGATGTTATGCAGCTCGGGGCCGGACCAACACGGAACTGAGGGAAAAGTTTATTCTACCAGAGGGGGCAGCGCAGGCTCGTGTGTCCTTCACCTCTCGACGCCGATCCTCTCTCCCTGACTCTCCAGTCACGTCCCCCTCACCAACTATGAGTCACTCCACAGGTACCATCTTCTAATAATACTCGACATGTTTGAGTGAAAACAATAATGATAAAAATCATAATAAAACACTGTGTGTCTTTGAGTCGATTTCAATAAATTTGGCATTAAGTATAGTCCTAAATGTCTTGTGTATTGACAGTGGACTGCTGTTCTGCCAAGCCTACATTTTTAAGCACGCTGACTGGCTAACAATTATTGATTATTGCACTATTTATCGTAGAGTTGCCACAGAGTCAGTTGGTTACTATTCGCAAGTAGATGGCTATTCGATTTTGCTTTACATCAGGTGATTGTAATTTAATGGTGATAAAGTAATGAAAAATATGTAAGTGACATGGTTGGATGATTGGATTCAGGCGTTATAATTGTAAGGCCGATATTGTTGTTGAAACATGAGTGATGTCACTGAGAGAAATGCTTTAAACGGTCGCTGGTTTTGCCCAGTGTCGGCAACAGGACATCAGCACCACACCTCCCAGCCCAGATCTAATTCCTTCACCAAGGCCTCCCTCTCGGGCCCCTGCACCCCCGCCAGCACCCCCGGGTCCCGCACCCCCTCTGGGGGGGCTCGCACCCCCACCAAACCCGGCACTCGCACCCCCACCGGGCGTCAGACACCGACAGTGGGAACCCCCCTCACGCCCACCGGTAGCACTAGCTTTTTCGCACCGCCGCGATCCGTGACGGAATCAAAGGCCGGGTCAAGAACTGGGGGAGCCCGGGCGGGTTTGTCCGCTGGATCAAAGGTCGCGGCAGCAGCAAAGGTCCCGGTCGGGTCTAGGGCTTCTGTGGGATCAGGGACGCCCCTGGGTTCAAGGACGCCTGGGGGATCAAGACCGGAGAGTCCATCGAGTGTGGATGAGGAAAAGGGAGGCAGACGAATAAAATATGCGTTAACGGGGCGGCGAAACCCACTGTGAGGTTTTCGGGGGGAAAGGTGGTATGAGGACTGCAGGATTCTTTTGTCGATTTCGATTGACTTTGATGCAAGCTTTTGAAGAACTTGAATTTAAAATAGTGAATTGATTTTTTGCAGCATACGGTGTTTGGATCTGCAGCTACTGGAGTTGGAGGAAAGGCTTGACGTATGTCAGAATATTTAGTCTCATAAAATCTGATTTTAAATCATTTTATATCTTTTGTTTCTGTTGCTTGCTTATATTTTCATGAGTGTCAGCCAATCCAAACCTGGCATAAAGTATTGCAACATCGCTGAATGATGAGTGTAATTTTTTATTTTCATTGTCTGCTACACTTTGTCAATCTATATGATGCCATAAGGGTTTCTTAAATCTCATTATCAATAATTGATGTATGGTCGGATTTCTCTGTTTTGTCTCTTTTTTTCTTTGTGATCGCTGTCATCAACTTATTGAAAGACTTGTCACACAGTACTTTGCCTATTTGTCCGTCCTTATTTTCATCTTAATTCCACCATGCTTCGGTAACTTCTGTCGTCTCCAGCGTGTAGTAAACTATCTGATCATTGAAATGTGTATTTATATGCATGTTTTTTCTACAGTGAGTGCCAAAAAACTTCTACGCTTTTCTATACATCTGTCAGGCTTGCCTTTTTCGCTTAATTGTGCGTTCAGCAACTCGTGTTGATTTTGATTCAATGGTTGTGTTTCACATTGTGAGTTGAGTATAACTAATGACAAGTTCTTCAAACTCGAATTAGAAAGGCATCACTCAACCGAATGGTTGTGTGACAAATTCTTTAATGTGCATCAAGTTCTTTTAATAAATCTTGTGATACGCTTCATTAGTAATTTAAGTTTTTGGCACGTTAAATGTCAAATCTAATTTTTGCAATGCGATTGAGTTACAAGTTATGATATAAGAGTAATAATAGAAAGTAGTATCGCGTAGACAAAAAAACAGGAAAGCAATATCGCTCTTAAATATCAATTTATGTAGGAGTAGCGAGTACGCTGCCAGGTGCACTCTTGCCAATGTCGATGAAATTCTAGCAACTTTTTATGACTTTGCCGAGTTATGTTTGAACGTTAAGTATTTATGTTGCGCGTCTTATGCGCCCGTGTGTATAAAATGTGATGTATATACGCTGATACCAGTAGAATCTGTGGACAGTATTATCATTTCAATCTGCTTGCTTTGGCTTTTAGTCAGAGTGTTTTATTGAACGTCATTGAATGGTTAATTTTGTTGGGTTTCTTATCCATAGGCTAAAACTCGGATGCGATTTCCTTGTTGTCAGGTCGTGAAGCCCTTAGAAAATCTATTTTGGACCCTCTATTTCAAAACCATTCCTGCGCCGCTGCAATTATGTACTGTACTGGTAAATGGTTGTGTGTCGCTCAGCTATCAGCGCTTTATATAGCTGGTCCAAAATTGAAATTGCGTTGAAGTGCATATTATCTCCTCAAAAAATCTTATGGCGCACCCGGTAACACTTTTTGTTTAGCGGTGGGAAGATGATCGCGTTATTTTCTGTTGTTGCGAATAATAACACGCTGTATGCAACTACAGCATGTATAGTATAATAATTATCTAATGTTATTGATGTTGTTTTGAAAACTTTTTAATCACTGCTTATTGTTCAAAGAAATTTTGATTTATCTTTTAAAGTTACAATTGATTTTACCCCTGGCAATGATAAACCAGGAAAGTGCTGATAAACCAGGATAGTTCCATACAAGGCTGAGAAAATGCTGTTGGTCGACTGGGTTTGAAGCGCTTTTATTGTGTGCTTTATTTACTAGTTTTGTCCTACTGTACACATATTGTGTAATGGTAAGCTTACTGGTTTGGCCCAGCATCAGAGAGGCAGATGAAGAATTGCATGCACTTACCAATGCCAATAATCCATAACGCCAGTCTTACCGTGACAGGTGTCATTTTCAAATGTGTTGTTAATTTAAGTTTAATTTCTACTTCAGCTACGCTAGACGTCAATCGTTTTCTACATCGCTTATAGCATTCTGTTCAAATAATCCAGCGTCATTCAAGTCCCTTGCAGATTTGTCGATATCATCAGTTCTCATTCGGTATTAATTTCAGTGACGATTTCCATTTTTGTTTCTCCTAGCATTTTTTTTATGCTATTTCTGTTCGGTTTTTTTTACGCTAATAAATGTTTTGTTTTGTACTTTGTTTTTTGTAGGATGGAAAAGCTATAACAATTTAATTCCGTAATCATAATTAATAATAATTAATTCCGTAAACTATATCACAAGCACGGTTACTAAACGTTTATAAACAATACTGAATTTATTTATATTTATACAACAAATGGTATAAACATGCCTTAATCGTATAAATGTGTCCTTGTAATACAATATTATGGACAACCATCTTTAAAAATTGATACAAGTATTAGCATGATTGGTAAATGAATATTAACGGTCTGAAACAGTAGCTAAATGAAACTATATGAACACGCAATTCCACCACAAGCATTTTGTAACAGATTAAACCTTTACACCCTGTACTATAAATCTATTCGCTATAATATTTAAATGACAAACTAACATATTCATATCTGCAATGTAGCAAAATCAATATTAGCTGCGAGCACAACCCATAAATGGTTCATAAACGTACCGGAAAACTGGTTGTAACAGGCTTTACAATATATATTGATGTTCTTAATGATAAAAAACAAAGCACAATATGCTTTGCACAATGTACCTGAATATTTCGCACCAAAAGGCGGATTCTATTATTTTAAATTTAATAAAAATACAAAGCTTTCATATGGAGTCAAAATATTGATAAATTCTACGCATTTACTAACGAGTGTTAATTTTTGTTGGCCTCCGTTATGTTTACCGTTCCTACATTATTGAAATTTATCTTCACCGATTTCAAAAATCACCAAAATTAATAAATCACTGGCAAAAAGTATAGGTAATGTATATCGAAAAACTGACCATCGATTGAATAACAATTGAATAATAAATAAAGTATATAAAAATGAGACTAATACGTAATATCGGTATATCTTCAGTATAACACTATCAAAAAGCAGGATGTAGAATATGAGCTAAATTGCGTTAGCTTCATGCGCTAACTTGTCTGTTGTTGATAGAGTATGCTTGAAAACTTTAAATTCAGAGACCATATAAGAAATTGCTAAAAATAGTAATCAGTCGAGCTGTGAGTTTATATATCAAACACCTGCAGGTCAAACGAAATCATGTATGGCCAGCCAACTCGAGTTGAGAATAACAATTGAGGAGAACACATAACAAAATGATTAACCAATTAAATTCTACATTTGCAGCTTAATAAGGCTAATTTTTGAGCAAAGTAACGAGCCATTTCACAAGATAATTTAGCAACTGGTCATTGGCTAAGCTATCACAATTTGTCAGATGAATTCCACTAAATTGTGCGATTGTATGATCAGAGATCATGGCAAGCATTGATTGCGTGAAGCATAATTAACAATTATACAAAAGCTTGGACGCAATGCTACAATAGAGTCTACACTGTTAACAATCCAAACCTTCATCAGCCGGATGCTTCCTTCGTTAACTCGTACCACACTTAAGACACCGATGTATTCTTCTTTCATTTCCTTCTATCTCATGCATTATTTCCTTCACAGTCAGCTTTTGTTGGAGAGGCTAAGGGTGCTAGGACTTCATATTCCTCTACTTGAGAACACACCATCTGCAGGTGCACACATCCTTGTGACACTCCTGGCCACAAATTTAAATATAAGAACCTATTTCATGATAATATAAAACCACACAAACCGCCAGCACAAAGAATAATCCGATCTCACCTAACCCTAACCCACTAACCCACTCTGACCAAACCGAAGAAATCTGACATTTTTAACATTAACTAATACACACGATCACGAATTAGGCTCCGAAACCCAACCACCCCCCCAGACCCCCTAGCGGATAATCGCGGACGACACCATCTCATTGAGCCCGCAGGTTCCATCGCCGCGGTACACGAGGTAGTACCCGTGCTCGCCCCACCCCTCACCCCAACTGTTCTTGATGATCCAGTACGGTGTCTCCCCCCAGATCATTCCCTTCTTGACGCCGTATCCGACGATGAGCACGCCGTGGTCGAGCGCGTCGGGGCAGAAGAGCTTCCAGGGGTGCGAGATGCCCCCAAAGTAGAACTGCATCGCCATGGCGTTGATGCCGATGGACATGGGGCCGTTCTTGTAGAGCCAGGCGGCCATCTGCGTCTCATCGCTCGAGATGTTTAAGGATCCATTGATGTACACCTGTACAGTGGGCACAACGAATCAACGTCTGCCAATCCCTTAATTTACCTTGTAAGTACTACAAATCAATACCAGCCAATCCCACAATTCATCTAGCCGGTACAAAGTATCAACGTCTGCCAATCCCTTAATTTAATATAGCCCTCAATCTGTCATGTAACGCAGTCACATTTGATTAGTCTTTGTTTACATTTATATTTTTGATACAATATACATTACTATATTGTTCCGACAAAATACTAATGCATATTGTACTAAAATGATAAATGTAAACAAAACAAAGATAAATAAAATGTGATAACACTACATGACATATTGAGGGCTATAATTATTATACTAAGTGATTGGCATAGTAGTACATAAAAAATATAGAAAATACTACGATGCCAAATAATATCTCGGAGAAGGCTAACAACTATGCCTTTGATACCCATAGCCACAGCCTAATGTAATGACATTTGTACACAAAAATAATTATTAAAAAGGATTCAATACAAAGCAATCTAGATAACTGAATTGGACCATTGGAAAATTTTATTACTACATTATGTAATACGATAATTAAAGATGTGTCGCGAATGTCTCACAATTTGTAAACAATAGCTCAAACAAATTTTCAGAAATCCCCGACTCAGTCCCGTACCCTTAAAGGAACACCCTCTGACCTTGACCATGCCCTTGGAGAAGGAGCAGGTGAGATCCTCTCCCTTGTAGGGGTAGTCCGTCTCGCCCTCCAGCCCGCCCAGACGCTGGATCTCCGTGTACGCGTTGGACGGCAGTCCTCCGTTGCAGCCCTCGTCCAACTTGTCACAGTCCACCAGCTCCTGCAGCGCGCCAACAAGTAGCAATGTCACACTTCAATGTCGTCAGGCCGTCGCTAAACAAGGCTGTCGCCAAACAAGGCTGTCGCCAAACAAGGCTGTCGCCAAACAAGGCTGTCGCCAAACAAGGCTGTC
>JAQIWG010009762.1:0-10410 GCA_034695025.1 Chamaedrilus cognettii
AGCGCAACACACAACTCTCTGCAGTTAGGCACAAACTGACGCTCAATCGGCGTGCACATGCACTGCACACCACAGATAGGCGATACTGCAGTTTGACTGTCACACAGCAAATAGCGAACGCTAATATTTACTTGATATCCTTAGCATTACATAAAATAGGAATCCTGCTTACTTCCTTCATGGCCGTCCATACATGTAGCTGGGTGGTGTGACGTCGAAAACTCTGACGCGAACAACTCAACTTAACGGCGTTGTCGCAGAGAGCAACTTTATCGAGCGATGCACACGTGGACCTACATGTACAATGTACATTATAGTGTACCACTGCCGTGACGGCGGCCTGGACTGTAGGCTAGTCATGTAGGCTACACCTACACAGCTGCTGCAGCGCGTAGCACTAAAGTGCAGTTGGGTTCTAGGAATGCAGCTGGGACACGCAGCCTAACTGGTGATATCCTCTGAGCAGCTGATCGGTCGATTCGAACAGTAGGCTAGTTATAGTATATTATATAGTACATATAGTTTATTATATAGTATATAATGTATAATGTATATTATATAGTATATATAGTTTATTATATAGTTTTCAGTGTTCACTTCAAAACTGTGCGCACGAATGCAGTAATAGACAATAGTAAAACGAAGGCTATAATACATGTACATGTATAATTGAATGATGTAAGTGATCGATGACTTGAAACTCCAGGAATTGTTCCTGCGGGATAATTACGATATTTTTCCTTTACAACAGAACTTATGACTGGAGGGGGGGGGGGGTGAGTGCTGAGAGAATTTCTTCATAACCAAATTTCCATTTTTGCCTTCAATTTTTGGCAGGAGGGATGCAAATGACTGGTCGGGGAGGGATGAGTCAATTTTTAGCCTCATTTTCCCATAATTTGCCTTAGCCTGCCTTTGAAAATTGCATCATGGGAAAAAACTATTTTCCTGCTGATGCATTCCGATGGAGTCCTATATAGTGTCAAATCGTCCCTGAACACGGCGCCTGGTAGAGTGACAGTTGCTGCACAGTGGCACAGTGGCTACATGTAGGCCATGCAGCAGTGTTATTGCTGCGCCAGTCCTCCCAACAGTAATTAATACAACAGTGACTTTAATTAACATAGCGGCACTAGGCCATCAAGGAGGGTTCACAGTTTGTGCTCAAGTGATCCGTGAAGGTTAGCGGGGGCGGCGGTGATCCACTGCGCACATCTGAGAGCGTCTCCTTTAGCTGCTGCTGCTGTTGCTGCTGCTGCGCGCTCAGCGGTGCAGGTGCACGCTGTGCCCGGTAGCAGGGGCTGCCGCCCCCCTCCCCCCCACGCCCACATCGTCCTGCGAGCAGATCACAATGACTTTGATATTCACACTGCAGCGGCTCAGTCATCAATGACGTCACTGGCCCGCCGCTACGTAGTGACTTCACCGGCCCGCCGCTACGCAGTGACGTCACGTGGCCCGCAGGCCGCAGTGACGTCAGGTCCACGGCGTCCATGTACTGCAGGGCGGAGAGGGGGGGCGCGGCCTTGGTGTCGGGGGGCCCATGCGCCACCATCAGACAGTCCGCGTGGTAGAGACTGTCGTTCAGCGCAGCGTCACAGCTGGCGCCACCTAGCGAGTGAGCGCCGTGACGAGGCTTGCGGGTCCTGCAGCGAGCGACCATAGGACTGATCTGACTGGAACTGCAGTACAACTGTGTATTGATGTATGTTTAGCTGTGTGTCTGCAGATGTAATTCTATTTCACATGATTAATAATTTGCTACGTTGATACAGGGCGCACTAACAGATTCCGAAGCCTAGTGACCCCATCAGATTCCCTAGCTTAGTGGCGTGAACAGACTCTAACTCGCCCAGTGACCTTGATCCTAGAGCCCAGTAACCTTGACTCTATAGCCCGGTATCCTTGACCCCATAGCCCAGTGACCTTGACCCAGACCTATTGAGCCGAGAGCCGACGACAGCGAGCAGCACGCCGCCGATGAAGATACCGAGCGCCACACCCACTGCGACCGCTATGAGGATACCTGCACGGGCACACACACATACATGTACACCTACACACGCACACACACGCACCTACCACACGAACACACACACACGCCCACTGTGATCGCTCTGAGCATGCATACACATTTTAAAATAAAAAATTCGCTAAGCTGCGTTTGATTAATATTGGTCAGGTGGTAGACTAGGCATCCATATACGACAAGAGAGAACGCAGTTTAATTAAGTGTCCCTGCCAGGTTGCATAATGGTGAGGTAGTGAACCAGACTCTGTATCCACAACATTATATCCATCATCCATGTATCAATGTGTCAGCGTATCCGTGTATCCATGCATCCGTGTATCCATGTATCTGTGTCCAACTCACTGATAGGCAATGCAGAGCCGGGCCCTGGCAGGTTCTGTTGGAACTCCTTTGAGCGCTCAGCTGCAGACACAAACAATAACAATATACTATATACAATATACATACACAACAGTGTATTCACAAAAAGTGTAGTGAAATCAAAGGTAGATTGAAGGAATATCCACTTTTCCAGTGCTCGGTGTGTATCAAGGCTGTAGACAACAGTGTTACGACCGAGGAGGAGAAGTATGTGATGCTTGAGGAGGGGTGTAGCAGGAAGCGTGCGAGTCGTTTCTGTTACCTGGGAGATATGATTGGTTGCGGAGGGGGAGCAGAGGAGCAAGGGCTAGGGTGAGAAGTGCCTGGACAAACTTTAACAAACTGGGACCTATCTTGAGAGCAAGGGGTGTCTCATTGAAACTGAAAGGGAAATTCTACAAAATGTGGGCAAAGTACTTTAGTATATGGAAGTGAGACATGGCCAGCGAAGGTGGAGGATCCTCAGAGATTAGAGAGAACAGAGAAAATGTTGATGAGATGGATGTGTGAGTGTCATTGAAGGTCAAGTGTCGAAGCAAAGATCTAAGAAAGCGGTTAGGTGTCGTATGTATAACGGACATGGTGAAGAAAGGGAGACTGACGTGGTTTGGACATGTAGAGCGCATGAATGAGAAAAACTGGGTATCCGCATGCCGATACATTAAGTTGGAAGGAATCATTGAAAGAGGGAGGGAGAAGAAAACATGGAAGGAGCCGGTAGAGAGCGATATGAAGGAGCGAGGTATGAATAGAGAGATGGTAAAGAATCGAGAGTTGTGGGGGAGTCTCATCTTGGGAAACGTCCAACCTGTGTTGATGCGAAAAGTGGACGTAAAACGTAAATGATGATCATGATGATGATGAACAGTAGCAAGACAGGAACAACAACACTATAAGCATTATATAAAGGGTCGACATGGCGCAAGGCGACTCGTTCCATTCAGTAGCCTCACCCCAGTGCGTAACGACGGACCTGGCAGGGAGCAGTTGCCTACGACCCCGTCCCACTCGGTCCCACTGCAGACGAGCGCCCAGAGCTCCTCGGCGCTCGCGTTGCAGCGCACGATCAGTTTGTCGTCCACCCTGTGAGCCCACGACCCTGGGGGGAGTCTGAACGTAGGACACCCCACCGCTGCAACAGATACATGTCAGAAGAAATTTAATGTCATTTCGTCAGCCACGGCGTTACGTCTAGAAGTTCCTATTTTAAGGCTTGCAGTGGCCCTGCTACAGAGATACAATAAATTTTGTACTTAGAATTTTGCTAAAAGTTAACAGGGCCTATCATGCTAAAGAAATTTCCTCACCATTATAAAAGTTTGGATAACAACATAAATTGTGATTTCAGAGCAAAATCTGAATACGGACCTTCAATATAATTTTTAAGTTAAATTTTCATCATTGTTTGAAAGTCTCACATGATCTTTAAAATTTCTAAATTCCTTTGAGAAGCAGCGCGACAAACAGACAGCATAGATGCTGCGAGTCAGACCCTCGTAGTGGAGCAGGAAGACGTCCTCCCTGCTCGCCGCGTTGAGGGACACGAGCACGCGGTCCCCCTCAGAGGCGTAGAGGGGCCGGGGGGCGCGCGCCCCCTGCAGGTCCTCCCCGCACGCGACCAGGCCCGCGCGCCGCTCCCCCTCCACCGCAGCACCCAGCTCAACACACACGTCCGTCAGGCGGGGCCTTGCGCTCCCTGGGGGGGCGGGTCCTGGGGGGGCGGAGCCTGGGGGGGAGGAGTTGGCGGCGAGGAGGGGCGAGCTGGAGTAGTAGCCAATCAGCGTCAATCTGCAGACGAAAAAAACTTTTATTTTATCGCTAAGAGAATGGAGGTATTAGGCCTACATGTATGCGGTATTATATATAATTACTAATTACATAGACCGCCGGGGATGAACAATAGGCTGTCGCCCAAAAGCGGCGATAGAATGCTGTGACGTCTATCCTATAGCCTATAGAGTTGCGCCATGATGCATTCGGATTTCAACTCCCCATTGGTGGTTCTATATTAAATCTAAGCCTATTCGATTAAGCCTAACAGTCAATTAAACAACTGGTCCTACAATGTATGAGATTTTATTTGGGGTAGGCTACATCAAAACACATGTCAACGCAAAGTTGTACCCAAAATTTGAAGTTATTTCCCATTCATAGCTTTACACTACATTGTATTCACAGCACAAGACGCCCAGTAGTAAATCTGGATTAGCTGCAGGTTGATCTACAGCCTGCTAACATGATACGATCCTATTATTCACAATAACATCACGTGGTGTTCCTAAAATAATAATAGTAAAATCATGTCACGTGCCGCGGACGACATTAGATATGCAGCAGAGGTCACTTAGGCCTCCACCAGCAGCGTGACCAGACTAGCTCGCCTTGTCTGCTGAAACATCGCAATGATGCATTCTTCTTTCCTCTTCAGAGTAACTTCTTTGTCGCGCTTATAATTATTTGATGAATGCCCGCGGTATATAGGGCACAGTCCCTCGAGATCTATAAGCTACTCCGCAGGATGGCGCCCTGTGAACACTTAGCGAGAGTATACCATAACAACACGATCCATAGAGGAAGACCAGACTACAGCTTCTTGCAAACAAAAGCAGTATGGCCAGTTGCTCAATAAAGAATATATGACCAGTCCTGGGTCTGAGACTATAACCCTGTCCCGCCTAGTATATATATACATGTAGAGTAGGGTGCGGTCCATACTTGATGCGCTGGCCAGGTCTGACGGCGAGCAGCCAGGGACACTTGGTCTCGTGCCCGTAGTGCGACTCGGCCGCCACGACGCTTGCGAGGTACCCGCTGGGGGGCAGGGGGGTCGTCAGCCCCTCGGACCTGCAGGTCGCCCCCTCGCGGGTCAACACTCAAACACAGACGGTTGAAACTATAGTGTGTAACGAGGCTTGCATCTGAATTATTAAACGAGAATGCTTAAGAGAGCAACAGTATATAGCACTGCACGGATGGCTTAGCCTATACTATAAAATAATGTAATTGTAGGCTATGCTGTTACGAATACTAAAAAACTTACATTCTTTTGATGTATAAGTTACATTTAATCGATATTAGCGAAAATATTAGCCTAGTTTGCTTGGCCTATATTAGTGCTAAACGAATGAATTACAATAAACAAATTGAGTTACTAATTGATTGATTTCATGATGTCGTCAGTAATGAATATATTCATACAAAAACACAAACCAATAGTAAGTTAGTAATCAGTTCACAGTACTGCTGCTCGCTAACTTAGACGGGCGCGGCAAGGGGGGGGCGGTAGGGGGGTCGTCAGGATTACTTCCTGTACTTCTGATGGAGCCACTGCCGTGAAGAACCTTAATAGAGAGGGAGGAGGCAGCATTCTTGAAAAACCGGTCCGTGTTACAAGCAGTCGTTCTTGAACTAGACCTGCGCTTTCATTTGTCAGGAGTGCTCAAGTGATTTCTATTGTTTCTTGTTCTGTCGATGTATTGAAGGTATCAACGAATAACAGTTTTATGTCGAAGGCATAAAGTATTAGCTAGTCATACAACTATGATCGCGTGACAATGTTCATTTATGTATTTATCAGACAAATTGCAGCAGGAAGGACCAGACTGCTAATTAGCCATTGCCTGTTGACGTGCAATATTTTGGGTTCCTGTTTGACAACCCATGAAACAAAGATGCGACGATCGGGAAACAGAAGAATCTGACAATTTTGGCTTAATTACGCTATTAAGCGTGGAGGAGGGGGGGGAGGAGGGCTAGGGTGCCTGATCCTGTGCCCCACGTAGGCCCAACTTCAACTACAAGCATTTATAGACGGGGCCGCACGACATCGATCAGCCCTGCGTGCCACACAACATGGCGCCGCGCGCTCAGAGATGTCGGCGCAAAGATGGCGCCAGCGCCTGACTCTCATTGCACTGCTGCTGGGGCGCGTCTAGACGCGCGGCCGTCTCGCTGCATTGATGCACAATGCGCGCATTATTGGCGCACACAGGACCCGCTGCGTCAATCACTGCAACAGAAGGCTGAGAATAGCCTCGATGCGCATAATTACTAAGCCATTATAGGCGGACGCGGACTCGGAGACAAGAAACGAGACAATGCTTTCTTTCCTTCCATCGGCCTGTACATGTACAATTATTGTAGATGGCATTGATCGAAGAGATTCGCGCTATTCGTGAACAAAGACTGGTAAAGGCATCATGCTCCGCTATGATTGGCTAATGAGAGTCGACAGGCCAGCGCTGAGACAAAGCTCCAGTCCCCTTCAGTCTCCAGCTATACCGTACCGTATATTATATATTGAGCTATACCGCATTTCATCAGAATAATTGATGCAAGATTGTTTGATACACGTGATTACATAGATGCGAGCTAATGACTGAATAAATCAAAAACTTAGTTGTGCATTGAGTCTATGTGTGCAACGTCTCCCATGAAATCCATCGTGGCCGCTCCTCAATGCATGTTAAACGGAATGCTTACAGAGCCTCAACATTCTAAAACAGTAGTTGTGGGATACTGGAAGGCATTGTCACAAGCGACATCAGGCCTTTCTGCGCAAGCAATTCTTATACAAGACATTGTAGCGTGTTGAGAAGAATGAGTGCGTGGATATGCTACGTTGTTAGTTAATTTGACAGATTTTCTTGCTTCTGTGGGCATGTCATTGTTCTGTATTAGGCATGTCATTGTTCTGTATTATCTGTCTGCACTCCTCTACGCATTTCGTATATTAGCCTATTAGTCTGTTAGGCATGCATCGCCCTGATCGTTGACTTGTAAGCCACGTGCCTCGTAGCCCACATATACATACACTGTACACTATTAGAACTGTGATTGACCAGAGCTGTACATGGTGAGGTTCAGTGTTCTAACAAGAGCAGATATACTATTGTTTCCGCAACTCCCCTGCATGTACATGTATACTGTATACTGTATAGTGAATAGTGTAACACACGCGCGTCAGTGAACAGCTAGCAGCAGCCTTGTAACCAACGGTGGGGGGTGACAATAAACTTAAAACATCCCATCACGCACCATCCACATTCCCCTTTCTTCACCCCCTCCCCTCCACTCTCCCCCCCCCCTCCCCTCTCTCCCCCCCCCCCCCGAACGACGCATGCGCAGTCGCGAGGGAATACACGGACGAATTCGATTTCTCGCGACGACTCGAGCAGAGGTGAGGGGTCATGCGAATCATCGAACGAGGAGCGGGGGGGGGGATTGGCGGTCGACCGGGGGGAGAAGGGAGGGGGGGGGGTAACTGCGCGTCACTGAGGAATATCCGAGGGTGTCAGGGAGAGACCAAAATCTAAATGAGCCTCATTATGCATGTGAGAATGCACGCTTGTTGCTTCGCAGTCCCCGATCATGGACATGTGAAGGTGATCATCTTTAATTTAAGGCGATGAAATGTTCTTTTGTTGTAGACGTATGCAGCCGACACTCGCTTTCTGCGGAGGATGGTAGTATGGCACACGCGCAAGTTTGTCAACGCACAGGGCACGGCACGCTCGCCTGGTGAACGGTTGGACTTCGGAAGCGATATGCAACAATTAGGCCTATCTGAGTGCTGCCAACAGCCTGTGCAACGTCTCATTGGTGATTTTAATCGAAATAAACTTTTCTTGACTTTAATGAATAAAAGTCCGCGCAGGACCGAACTGCATAATCTTTGCTACTACGCGCGATCCTTAATACCTCGCTGGTTTTTGCTGAATTTTAATGTAGAAATAAGAAGAAAACGGCTTCAAAATAGCGTCATCTTGCTAATGCATTTTAACTAAAATATCCGACTAGAGGTTAAACTCCCAAAACCACGAGTCCTGGTGTTCTGTCCCCGTAGCGAGTAACATTCATTGACAGAAATCAAGTGGATTGAGGCGGCTTGTAACTTCCTCAAACATCACACGTGTAACGCGGGAGCAGCCGGCCAAGGAGTCATTCCAATGCAAGCTCTGAGGTTTGATGTTCAGCAACAGTTTCAACAGGGGGATCGGGTGGGAGGGGAGGAAAAGTGGGGGAGTGGGTGAGTGCCAGGCGGTATGGGCTGACATGATTCCTATTGGAGCGAACTGAAAGGACGACGTTCGTCTCTCAGATAGTCTTCAACGATCAAGCTGACGGCGGGCGGGGGGGGGGGCATGGGGGAGGGAGGAGTTTATGGGCTGCGGAGACGACATGGCGTCGTTGATCAAACATCTCCTGAGGGAGCGGTAGCAAGGGGCCGGGAGGCGAGCGAGCTCTCTCCGGGGGAGGGAAGGAGGGAGATGACGGGACCCCCGGGGGAGGGGCGTACGGGAGACTAGACCTACTTGTGCAGGGTGCAGCGCGAGTTTACGTCTGTTCTGGGACTGCACGACATCTGATTCTTCTCTCCGCACTGCATCAAACCAATCAACTCCGCCCTCACGGCGCACATGTGCGTCGCTGCTCTCATCTCCGGCTCTCTACGGCGTCCGCACTAAGAGCTGTAGAGATGTTATAACCGCTATAATATTTATATTTCGACATTCACTAGATCTGTCTATCAGCATCTATGGCCTATATCGGCCTTCAATGATCATTCTTATTACGTTTCAAACGTTCAAATTCTTGCGTTGATCGCTGATAAAACAACGCAGATCCATACAATGTTGCTCAGTTCGGCCTGCACGCCAGATGGCCCTCGATAACATCGAGCGCGACCCTCTCGCTAATCTGAGTGGGAATCTTTGAATTGCATCAAGCGCGCGAGATCTGAAATAACATCTTCGCTGCGTTGACACTGTCCGATTGATAGCTTTTTCCATTTCACATAGTCTGCAGTACATTTGTAGTTTCCGCATCAAATTCTGATCCCGCGTCCGCGCACAATCGCAGATCGGCGATCGGCGCTAATCGCAGATCGGCGATCAGCGCCTGCTGCAGAGATGGATCACGACTTGTTAACTGCGCTCGAGTCCTTGCGTGACGCCACAGCCTCGCCATGTGTTCTCCGCAAAAATATTACTTGAGCGTTAAACAAGTTTTTCGTCAGGAAGAAGCTGCTCTGAAGATCCTGATAAAAATTGCAAGCCAGAAATATTTGGAGCAAAATCTGAAATGAAAGACTATACTTTGACTGTTAACATTTTGCTGCAAGCTTTTATCTATAGCAATACGTTAATCTTTGTGCTGCCTCCTCGCTATTGCCGGCCTTTGTCCAAAGCATTTTAAGAATCAAAAATCATCGTTGTTTAGAGTAGGATGTACAACATGGCGAGTATAGGCTTCCGCCTCGTTCTATTCTATATATAGATTGTAGATTGTAGAGGACGTCATCAGCGGACAGCGTGAACGATGTGCGCGGCTAATGACGCCTGAGAACGGGTCAGGGGTCAAACCTGGCGCCATCTATCGCGTGCGTGCTAGGGGCGCGGTACATTGTATACGCAGCAGCAGGGGAAGGACTGTCACGGTCACTATAGGTTGCTGGTGGACAGAACCATGGTGTCAGGACAACGTGATGCCCAGACTACATGGTAATAGCAGATCTAGTATAGGCCAGTGATCAATTAGCGCTAACTGTCCATTAGTCACTCCTCACAGGCTACAGCACAAATATGAAGTGTAAGACAATTAACACTAAAACGGCAAACAAGTTGAACAACAACGGTTAACGCCATAATTTAGTTAATATCCATAATATAGGCTGCACGTCACAGGTGTCGGGAGTCTTCATGGCCTACATGCACATGTCGCCTACATGAGATGTTCACAGCTGTAATGAATGACGTGAGCAGCACTCGACTCATCATCAGGCGAGTGGCTGACAGTGGTTGTACTCAGCGGTGTGCGACCTTCCTGTGTGTGCGACACGCTCAAGGAGAGAGACGCAACATGGCGTCAGTGTGTCCCAGAAGACAAACAAAGGCTACAAGAAGCAGCTTTAGACAAGCCCAGTAAGAAACGAGTATATAGTAGCCCGTAGTGTCGTTAGCGATCTTGAGGCACATTTCAGGTTTTGTACAACCCACCATGGTGAATTAAAAAATGTA
>JAQIWG010009763.1:0-10410 GCA_034695025.1 Chamaedrilus cognettii
GGGGGAAGCCCCCAGCCCGGGGCAGTATACTAACCTTAGGCCGATTAATAATTATGACAGATTAACTAACATTTAGTTCAAAAGTTATGGAACTCATGAGCAGTAGCCTATCGTGCTGAATAGAATTTGTATTTATGTAGATTGAGAATTACACTTCTGCATCATGCAGGTTTTTAACGTTTGACCAAGTCAGCCTTAAACAGTGGTGGTGGCTATCACCACTTTTCAGAATGTAGCGGTGACAAATCATTACCGTCATCATGGAGAGCTAACCCTATGTTATGCCTGCCTTTACATGCGCAGTATCGATAACGTTCGTGCCAAGTTTGCGCTGTACGACCGCAAGCGGCGCGGCTACGTGACGGCCGAGGACGCCTTCCCCGTTCTTAACAAGGAGCTCGGCTTCGACGAGAGCAAGACTGAGGCGCTCGTCGACCTGTACGACAAGAACCGCGACTACAGACTCAGCCTCGTTGAGTTCGTCGACTTCCAGAGCAAAGTGGAGCAGCTGTGAGTGTGACTGCCTTCTCTGTCAGCGAGAGAGAGTTATAGTGCCCGCATACCTTTTGGTCAAAACGAAGGAAGTTTACCATGGCGTTCGTTTGAACGAATAGATGCGATAGCGCTGTGTGTGTGCCCATTTGGTCAAACGAACGCCAGCCACCGTCGTTACGGTCACTTTGACCTTAACAAAAAGAATGCTGCATGCAGCATTCGTCGCGAAGCGATCATGACTTCAGGTCTGGTCGTCAAGACAAACGACTGCGAGCAGTAGGCGGCTGGATGTGTTCCCTACAGACTATTGGCCTTAATGACAAAACTTCCTTCGTTTTGACTTTTGACCAAAAGGTGTGCGGACATCTTTAGGTTTAGACTGACCGCCAGACGGATTGTTGGGCATGAATCGAACATACAGGGTGGACCAAAAGAATGGGACCTCTTGAATTTCTACTTGCAATTTTTATTTGCAAAAATTATCAATTTTGTACGCTTAAAGAATCTTCGACTGTCAACATTTCTGCTCAGTTTTGTGAAATTCTGCTAAATTTAATAAAAGTCTGGAGCTTGAAATTGACTGGTCAGATACGGTGGAACCACCTCCAGCGACCATCAGCTGGTGAAATGGAGCTGGCTGCTCGACCTCAAATTGATGCGAATTAATTGAAATTTAGTGTCGTAGTCCGAATTAACCAATGGGACTCCATGAGAGTAGTCTATTGAATGCTCCTATTGGTTAATTCGGACCACTAATTTGGACCAAAGTTAATTAGCACTCAAATCGAGGTCGAAGCAACTAGCCGTAAGCGCTTACTTTGTGCCCATGGCCGCCCTAGTGTGCCTGTGCTTGCAACCATGCGGTGACGTGTCTCGTGTTGTCAGCAAGCAGCAGATCGTCGGCGCTTTCGCGCAGTTTGACACCAACAGGGACGGGTTCGTGGACGTGGCCGAGGCGCAGGCCATCATGGTGCCCCGCGGCTGCTCGCCCAGCCAGGTCACTCATTCATTTTTGGACGACCCCTTAGTGCAATACTATAGTCTACAAATTTAAATTGCGATCAAAGTCATCGTGGTCGGTCATTGCCAGATTGCTCAACGCATAATCAAATGATCTAATCCAAGCGGCGTAATGGTTGTGCAAAATGTGGATAACACTGCTTGGTTCATAGCCTAAGCAGAAGGTTTTGTGTTCAAATCTACATTGGACAACTTTTTTGACAAATTTCTGACAAATTCCTGACAAATTCTTAATTTCTTTTCAAAATCATTTTGTAATACAGTTAGAGTTATGGTGAGTTTAGGGTTTAGGTTATCATGACATTTTCGAATTATGTAAATATTTAGAGTTAAGTTAGGGTTGGGTTATGGCTATTGTGAGGGTTAGGTTAGGATTAGTCTTAGGTTAGTGTTTGGTTTAGTAAAGATTCATCTCCTTCGCTTCTTTAAAAGGATATTTTTCATAGTTTTACCTAATGATGTACTAAGCGTGAGTATGACAAGATTTGTGGTGCTCAGGTCGCCGCGCTCGTCGCGCACGCGGACCGCGACCACGACGGACGACTCAACTACTCGGAGTTCGCGACCTTCTGGGACATCCCCATCAACTAGTGACTGACTGCGGCTCGATGAACTAGGGCAGGGTTTCTCAGTAGAATTCGGGAGAGGGGTGGGTGATGAACGACTGACGAGAGTGGACACTGGACAGCCAGGGGGTGTGGACGACCAGGGGGTGTGCACGATGACCAGGGGGTGTGCATGACCAGAGGGAGGGTGGATGACCAGAGGGAGGGTGGATGACCAGAGGGAGGGTGGATGACGAGGACGAGTCAACGATCAGAAGGGGGGATGGACGACAAGGGTGAACAACCAGCGGAGTTGGACGACCAGGGGGGGTGCCACGTTCTCAAATGATCCCGAGCTATGCGCCAGCAACCAACGATCAGTGCTAACGTTATATTTAATGACCTTATATATAATTCCTGACGGACACAGAAAACCGATTTTGGCACAAAACACAATGTTGTCTCCATTACTAATTTTAATTATTCCTCACCCATGAGCCGGTGAGCCTTTAAAAACGTTTTCGTGAGCAAACTTTCTCGAGCAGCCTGAGAAACTGAGAAACTGTGGACTAGATCTGGCTAACATAGTACAAGCCGATTCTATGATATGGCGACAATCGTGACAGTAGGAGTCAAAACATATACAAAGGTCTTGATGACCGGACCAAGTATCGAACGTGACAGTGACATGTCATTTATCTGCCAAGCGTGCTCTGACTTGCGACGGTTGTACTAGCTTCACGTGGCTTATGATGTCATCGGCGCACATATAAAATATTTATTAGATCTATGCCTGGTCGCTAACTTTAACAATTAGCAGAATGTAAATAAACTTGCGTGTTGTGGAACAGATAATGTTGAAGGCTACATACTAGTATAGTATACAGAGAAGGTTTTGATAACAACTAAAATAACCAACCGCCTTTTTCCATCTATTCGGTCGATGTGAATGTTTTCACACGGGTTAGACGCTTTGAGTCCTGATAATGGCTGCAGGAGCTGTGTTCTTACAGCCGGATGCCCTTTCTGACGTCAACAAAATTACGTAACATCTGGCACAGGGTTGCAACAAGCCTCTAGTAGCAGGAGCTTTGCGCTTCAGATAAATTGCATTTTCTCCTTTGGTTTTTTCGATTACTCGTACATTAATATCATAAATTTTAAGCTTGCCGGTCAAATCAGGAATCTTAAATTCCGACGCTGTACAGTGTCCCAGTGCAAACTGAAACACTCGAAACGTTGTTGAAAGTCAATGTCAATGTTAATTAAATTAACATTTACTTAAGGTTTAGTTGATGTTGACCAGTCGAGGACGCGTCTGCTTGAAGAGTGGCAACTGTTTGAACACAAAATCACCGATCAAGAAATCAAACAGTTGCATCCACGTGTTTAGTACGCATACAAGGAAAGCGCTTTCAACATCGGCTGTGACTGAATTTTTATGACTGCTGTTTGTCACTTGACTGTAGGAACACTTGGGAACTTTAATTTCGCAGTGCTTTTTTTGACACAGTACATGTTACCTTTAAAAAATGCTTAACATAGGCTTAACTTCCTATGGTGGCGGTGATGATTTGTCACCACCACTTTTGAAAAGTGATGATAGTCACCAACACTCTGTGCATGGGCTGAAATTTTTTGTGAATATGTTCTTTGTGGATATGTTAGTCTTTGTGGACATTAAATTTTCTTGTGGATTTGAACTTTTCTTGTGGTAGTGAAATTTTCCTCTGCATGTCATTTTTTGTGGATAGCTTGCTTTCTTGTGGATGTAAATTTTTCTTATGGATCAAAACTTTTCTGGTTGTTTGCAAGAAACTTCTCTTGTGGATGTCACGTTTTTGTGGATGGTTTGTTTTCTTGTAAATGTGAACTTTTCATTTAGGCCTATCAGTAACCTTTTCTTTTGCATGCCTTTTTTTGTACATGGCTTGCTTTCTTGACGGGTGTTAATTTTTCTTGTGGATTTAAACTTTTCTCATCGTGCACAATAATCTTTTCTTGTGAATATCGTGTTTTTTGGTTGATGCGTTGCTGAATATTTAAGAATATGAATTCTATACATTGAACTGTTGATGAGCTTCAATACTGCGCAAATCTGTTTGAATCTATCATATAATATTAAGGTCAGTATAATATTGCCTACAAACCTTAGGCTATTAGATTAGTTAGGTCGATATTAAGGTTAGTATACTAACCTTGTTAATTAGCAAGGGTTAGTATACAAACCTTTTTAGCATGCAAGCTAAGCATGTACTATGTTTGCGTGTTTTTGCGTATTTCAAATAACGTCCGTTAAGGCCTTGCCATTTTGTCACCACTACTTCACAGTTTAAAGTTACGCCATTGCATACATCTTAAAAAAATTTCAAGCTGATGTTAATATGCCTGATATTGTTACGTTGCGGTAAAAATTTTAAGGCAAATTGAATAACTTTGAAAGGTTTAAGTTATGACAACGTTTCGAGTGTTACATTTTTCATCGGACGCGGTGTGGTTTTGAGAGCGTATTTAGAAATTTTTTATATTCGTCGATTTATTAGAGTCAATTGACATTGGTCTGAACGTCAACAAACAGCAACCAATCAGAAATTGGGATACAGATATACTCGCTTCATGGTCATGGACGCTGCAGGGCAGTGGCGCCAAATTTAAAATAATTGTTAAGTTTTAAAAAAAGCTTAAAATCGCTATTATTGTTTAAATTGTCTATTTCGTTCAATAAGATGTTAGAAATTTGAATTTTAAATCGTATTTACAAAATGCACCGCTACTTACACACCAAATTTTGAAATTAATTTTACAATGAATTGCACAGAAACCGAGACGATTTAAAAATTATATCACTAATTCAGATTTCCCATAACCATTATAGTAGTCTAATACAATCCCTTTCTGCACAAAAGACTATTGAGTAGAACTGTTGCGGATTAGTTGGTTTTTATGGATTTACTCCGAGCTGTAGGCCGAGGTGCCAAAATTTGAAAAATATTACTGGCTGTCAAACAGTTCACTAATAGTCAATTATCGTGAGAAAAAATGGTTGTTCTGCGATCAATAGTCCCTCATTAAAATAAAGATCAAAATATTTTGTCTATATATTTGAAAGATAGATAATATCTTACTACAATGTAAACAACGACGCACGATTTATTTGTAACAGTACCTTTATATCTAAGATAAATATTTGCTTCGAATAACAATATATTACGAACATGTTATATTCGAATCGATAAATGATAACACACAATTTCATAACACACCTAGAAGTATGTACAATGTTGCATTGGTTGGTGCTTAAGTACATGACAGTTCAGAAATGGAAATTACTCCTCACGTCGTAAGGCCTTCCAGCGATCTCTTCACTACCACCGCTCCTGATATTTTCTTTGACTCTATCACAATTATCCGCTCACAGCTCATCACAGTCGAGAGACTTCAATGTCAGTCATAATTTAACAATACTCCGCTATTGCTAAACGACTTCAAACCACTAAAGCGCGACTTCAATAACGCACGTCAGTCAGTATGCAGCAACAGTGGTATGATAGATTTCGACAAATAACCACAGCACAAAACAAATATTATCTTAAGCATAACAGCATTGATAAATTTATTTCACATAATCGCAAGAAATAGAGGTCAGAGGAGGTTTAGAAATAATAGAGTATATTAAAAAATATCTAATTAGGAAACAACTATTGGATCGAACATATAAATTTGACTTACAAATGCTTGGGCCTATTCAGGAATTTCTTACGCAAAACAAATGTCCATAGACACGCATAAGTAGCCTAGAATACAAATAAATAGCAAATTTACAGAAAAGTGTCACAAAAAATGATCATTAATCCAAACTTCAATTGAAGACGCCATTAACAATCGATGAATGTACGGTACTTCAAACAAAATCATCGGTAGAGATTCGATACGGTGCGTTTCATTGATTTCATCATGCGAACAAATCTCGCATATTTTTGTCCGGATTATTCCGATCGACTGCGGGACTCAACAACATTTCCAAAGCAGCATTTGGGGCGGATCAAGAAACATTTTATACGCCCAATTTCGTCGCGATTTTCCGCGCAAGATTTCTGAGTCGAGTGAGTGATGCGACAGATTTACTCAAATAAACGCTGACGAAGTCAAAGGCAATGTTAACATTGATAGAATAGGCTATCGCTAAAATGTTAAGAGAGTTTAACTATGCCTAATGAACATTGCAGCAAGTCTTCCAAAAACACACATTTCTATCATCTTCCTCTTTCCCAAGCAACAGTAGAACAGTTAAATTGCAACCATTTTAAGTTACCAGTACTGGAGGCGCCTCTGCAGGCTAACATGTTATGCACCACTCGACTACCGTACTCCTCATGCACAGGCAATAACAAATATATTCATTGTCGGTATTTCTTCTTCAGTGTTCTAGGACACTGTATAACTTGTTGTATAAACCGTTTGGTTAATAGTCACCCCTCACTAGTTTCTTTACATTTACAACACATTAAGATTTAACTCACTTTCTCTCTCATCTCATTTTCTATTAAACTCTACTTGTGCTTCTTTCAACAACACAAATATAATATCTGTTTTAAATCTAAAAAGACGCATATCGGCTCCGCTGTTTAGAACAGAAAATCTTTTTTCTTCAGTTGAACCTGTTGAACATGACTAACGCAGCTTCCACATTCGGTTTTGCATTGCCTCGTCTAGATTTAAATAACTTACAACGTTTACAACTACAAGAAGAGGTCTCTCATAACATCTTCACCCATCCCCTTTAACCTTTAGCTCACTAAAATTAAATTAATTAATATATTTGCAATAATTCACCGCATTCAAACGATCACTTCTTACTTCTTAATCGTAACAAACCAATCAAATCAATCTTTACTTCTTCCAAAACGATAAGAAAAGATTTAAAAATCTCTCACCCTCAACAAATTCAGTCGATCAAATGCCTTTCTAAAGTCAATTACATTTCACCGACACGGGCCTATTTACACTTCTCCGCATAACGTTCTCATCAATCCAATAGCATCTGCGACGCCAAGGCTTTTCTGAATCCACACTGCATCTCACTGCTTGGTAATTTTATGTTCAGCGATCAAAGTTCAATGGTAAGCCTTGCTATTCCTCAACTCTTTTCATTTTCATGAGGTCGCTGAACAACAAAGCTTTCGCTACAAGGTAATGAAGCAAGTCTATATTCACAAGCCTCAGCTGTCCTCAAACCCATCACTAAACCAAAACCAATAATACTCTCATAACCAGTTCTGTAAGATTAATTGCCTTTGAAGAGAAGCCTCAATAAGATAGCGCAAGACTCAATGTTACTTTAAAGGCTGGTTTTTCCAACACGGATTTAACGGTGGTTCAGGATTTAATCCATCATTTTGTATAGGCTAAATCCCGAACCATCGTTTAATCCGTGTTTAAAAAACCGGCCCTAAAAAATAAAACAAAAGCCATGATTAGCGCTGGCTGAGCGCCAATCACCAGCCGTTTCCACAGCACTCAGTGTTCAGATGTCTGCATGCGTAGACGACTTTGCATAATATCACGCCGCACCACAAAATAATGGATACAATAACAATACGCGCTAAAAATAATGTATGCTAACAAGGGTGTACTTTGTCGATATATCTATTTTGTAGTATTATAATGCAATTAAAATTTCTTTCCCAAACGCAACACAAAATAGTGTCGGCAATATTTCTTAACCCGTCTAGAAAATAATTGCAATTAACATCCAACATTATTCTTTTCATAGCTGAGCAACATGCAGTGGGTGAGATACACTGCACATGGCCATTACCATAGTAGCCAGTTAAAGTAATGATAGGTGTGTGATATTATAATAAACCAAAGCCTAAACTTTCATGTTTCATTTTATATGTTTATATAGTATGTTTTAATGAAACTTTGATTGCTGTTGATCCTTATTCACTATGCTATTGCCCTCGGCACCCACATCATATTTCCAGCATTTGAAAATGTCAAATTAAAAGATTGGATAATGCCTTGATGAATTACATATAGCGGTGGTATTAATTATATTAAACTATAGCAATTGAATTTCTGATCCAGGCGTTCGCTATTTTTGTTTTCTTGCAAAATGCACCCTTTGAGCAATATATTTCAAATAATTATAAGAGCTACAATAATACTAACCTCTACCGGTAATAGTTAATTCTTACAAACGCTATAATGGAACTTATAATAACAAATCAACGCTATTTATTAACGCGGATTAAAATCTGTTGCCACAACACTCAATGCTGACAACTACAATGAATTACTACATCGAGCAGGCCACAGTTTACTGCGTAGCAGTAGCAGCGCATAACCGCTCAATTAGTCTCCTCCGACACATTGTCGTTGTAGACAATAACGGCAAACGGCTGAGCGAATGTTGATTAGCATAAAAGAATAGACTCCACTTTTTCACTTATCTAAACTATGACATAACATGCTAATAATAGCGAATTACCATAGCAGGGTCATGAATCTATGCTAGCTACATTAAGGCTAAAATACACCAGGGCCTGATTAATCACCAAGTATTTAGAAACCTAAGTACAGCATTGTTCAAACACTTTGCTATAATGAACAGCATACTGCGAAAGTCTCAGATTACTGTGCAGCATGATCGATGGCAAACGTCAATGCAAACGTTGATCAACAAAGAGCAAAACAAAACCGTTGAAAATCATCAGAGATGCAAACCGGAAGAAAATATGAATCAGATTAGGGCAGAGATGCAGAAACAGGCAAAATTTGCACGGTCTAGCAGTGTCAGAGACGACTCGAGGAGACGACAGAGTCAAACGCAAAGTGATATCACATTCAGTCGATATATAGACGCTCACGACGGTCGTTCTTTGTTTCTCTGCTGGAGTCGATCACGGAAAGACTGGAGTCGATAACATAACGACTGGAGTCGATTACATAACGACTGGAGTCGATTACATAACGACTTCGCATCACGACTCTATACGCAACAGTTCTCTGTACGCACGTCCCAACCTTCACACCGCGACCCTGTCTGCTTCTCAAGAATGACGTAAATGCATTGGCGAATATTTACACACTGAATGGTAACTTTCACATAAGTGCACAATCTCGACCGAGTACCAGTTACTGCATATACAATCGAATGTTGGCAGACTTTATCCTTTTTTAAAAGCAGTATCAATGGTCGTTATAATTCAATAAATATTAATCACTGAATCAATACCATTTGGGTATCCGGGTAAAATCTGAACATACACTTTACTCACATCAAATGGCTAACAAAAAAGTAAAGAAAACAACGACTGCTTTACATGACCGACACAAAGAAGATTGATTGAACAAGTGGCTCAGGTCATTGCTATTTCACAGTAGGTAACCATACAGACACATTCCAAAACAAAATTATGCACTTATTATGGCCTTCAATTCTGCAGTAAAATTCTGATAGCACCATTTAAATTCAAACCGATGAAATGCAACGAATTTAAGAAGAGTGAACGATCACCGCTGAATGATGGACAACAGAGATGATGAGGTAGACAAACGAACAAATCAGTTAACATACCACGAGCGTCATCTATCACAATTCTTCAACCACTCACAACCTTCAACCTTGACGTCATGCTTCATTCATGACAATATTCACGAGTCGTCATCCTATGTCATCCTTAATCCGTGGGGCTAAGACACCGGTTCAAAATGCTTGAAACTGATTACTTATAAGCATCAAAAATACAAGATATTATGATGTAGCAAATGAAATAAAATAAAAATTAAAGGCAAAATATATTCAGTTACGCAAATCACACCTACAAACTAGTTTTAAAATTTAATTGATGGCCGGATAGAGCGCTAGAACATTGTAGGCTACATTTGTGAATCAATTTACCACACATGGCTCCTGCAGCGTGATGTACGATAAACTTACAATACGCAAACCCGTAGCATTACAGGTTCATATTTAATCGGAACATATGGCCATTAAAAAAGAGTTCTACGCCGTAGAAGCATTGGCTTTAATTAACGTCTTAGTTGACTAATTTTGCGATCCCATAAATCAAATAGAGAGTAGCTACGCATACAAGTGTTAAGGAAGATTCAGCAGCCAGTGGCGCTTCACTAATGAACAAGAAACCCACAGCTCGCAAGTGATACAGAGACGAGGCACTCAGGGGCGGCGCCAGGATTATTTTACTCGGGGGGGGGGGGGCCAAAAGGTACAAAATAAAAACTGGGGGGTCTAGCTTAAAAGGATGCTTGATCTACAAGGCATTCTTCCTCTCCGAACAGAGATTACTAGAGGGGGGGGAGGGGGCGTGCTGACAGAAATTTT